>CM070482.1:40991713-41181838 GCA_036324585.1 Champsocephalus esox
TGTTCTCTGTGTTCTCTCTGTTCTCTGTTCTCTCTGTTCTCTCTGTTCTCTGTGTTCTCTCTGTTCTCTCTGTTCTCTGTTCTCTCTGTTCTCTCTGTTCTCTGTGTTCTCTCTGTTCTCTCTGTTCTCTGTGTTCTCTCTGTTCTCTCTGTTCTCTCTGTTCTCTGTGTTCTCTCTGTTCTCTGTTCTCTCTGTTCTCTGTGTTCTCTCTGTTCTCTGTGTTCTCTCTGTTCTCTGTTCTCTGTTCTCTCTGTTCTCTCTGTTCTCTCTGTTCTCTGTGTTCTCTCTGTTCTCTCTGTTCTCTCTGTTCTCGTGTTCTCTCTGTTCTCTCTGTTCTCTGTGTTCTCTCTGTTCTCTCTGTTCTCTCTGTTCTCTCTGTTCTCTGTGTTCTCTCTGTTCTCTCTGTTCTCTGTGTTCTCTCTGTTCTCTCTGTTCTCTGTTCTCTCTGTGTTCTCTGTTCTCTCTGTTCTCTCTGTTCTCTCTGTTCTCTGTGTTCTCTCTGTTCTCTGTGTTCTCTGTGTTCTCTCTGTTCTCTCTGTTCTCTGTGTTCTCTGTGTTCTCTCTGTTCTCTGTGTTCTCTCTGTTCTCTCTGTTCTCTCTGTTCTCTGTGTTCTCTCTGTTCTCTCTGTTCTCTCTGTTCTCTGTGTTCTCTCTGTTCTCTGTGTTCTCTCTGTTCTCTCTGTTCTCTGTGTTCTCTCTGTTCTCTCTGTTCTCTGTGTTCTCTCTGTTCTCTCTGTTCTCTGTGTTCTCTCTGTTCTCTGTTCTCTGTTCTCTCTGTTCTCTGTGTTCTCTGTGTTCTCTGTGTTCTCTCTGTTCTCTCTGTTCTCTGTGTTCTCTGTGTTCTCTCTGTTCTCTCTGTTCTCTGTGTTCTCTCTGTTCTCTCTGTTCTCTCTGTTCTCTCTGTTCTCTGTGTTCTCTCTGTTCTCTGTGTTCTCTCTGTTCTCTCTGTTCTCTCTGTTCTCTCTGTTCTCTCTGTTCTCTCTGTTCTCTCTGTTCTCTCTGTTCTCTGTGTTCTCTCTGTTCTCTGTGTTCTCTCTGTTCTCTCTGTTCTCTCTGTTCTCTCTGTTCTCTCTGTTCTCTGTGTTCTCTCTGTTCTCTGTGTTCTCTGTGTTCTCTCTGTTCTCTCTGTTCTCTGTGTTCTCTCTGTTCTCTCTGTTCTCTGTGTTCTCTCTGTTCTCTGTGTTCTCTGTGTTCTCTCTGTTCTCTCTGTTCTCTGTGTTCTCTCTGTTCTCTCTGTTCTCTCTGTTCTCTGTTCTCTCTGTTCTCTGTTCTCTCTGTTCTCTCTGTTCTCTGTGTTCTCTCTGTTCTCTGTGTTCTCTCTGTTCTCTGTGTTCTCTCTGTTCTCTGTGTTCTCTCTGTTCTCTCTGTTCTCTCTGTTCTCTGTGTTCTCTCTGTTCTCTCTGTTCTCTCTGTTCTCTGTGTTCTCTCTGTTCTCTCTGTTCTCTGTGTTCTCTCTGTTCTCTCTGTTCTCTGTGTTCTCTCTGTTCTCTCTGTTCTCTCTGTTCTCTGTGTTCTCTCTGTTCTCTCTGTTCTCTCTGTTCTCTCTGTTCTCTCTGTTCTCTGTGTTCTCTCTGTTCTCTGTGTTCTCTCTGTTCTCTGTGTTCTCTCTGTTCTCTCTGTTCTCTCTGTTCTCTGTGTTCTCTGTTCTCTCTGTTCTCTCTGTTCTCTCTGTTCTCTCTGTTCTCTGTGTTCTCTCTGTTCTCTGTGTTCTCTCTGTTCTCTCTGTTCTCTCTGTTCTCTCTGTTCTCTGTGTTCTCTCTGTTCTCTGTGTTCTCTCTGTTCTCTCTGTTCTCTCTGTTCTCTCTGTTCTCTGTTCTCTCTGTTCTCTCTGTTCTCTCTGTTCTCTGTGTTCTCTCTGTTCTCTGTGTTCTCTCTGTTCTCTCTGTTCTCTGTGTTCTCTCTGTTCTCTCTGTTCTCTGTGTTCTCTGTGTTCTCTCTGTTCTCTGTGTTCTCTCTGTTCTCTCTGTTCTCTCTGTTCTCTGTGTTCTCTCTGTTCTCTCTGTTCTCTCTGTTCTCTCTGTTTCTCTGTTCTCTCTGTTCTCTCTGTTCTCTCTGTTCTCTGTGTTCTCTGTGTCTCTCTGTTCTCTGTGTTCTCTCTGTTCTCTCTGTGTTCTCTGTTCTCTCTGTTCTCTCTGTTCTCTCTGTTCTCTCTGTTCTCTCGTGTTCTCTCTGTTCTCTCTGTTTCTCTGTTCTCTCTGTTCTCTGTGTTCTCTCTGTTCTCTCTGTTCTCTGTGTTCTCTGTTCTCTCTGTTCTCTGTGTTCTCTCTGTTCTCTGTGTTCTCTCTGTTCTCTGTGTTCTCTCTGTTCTCTCTGTTCTCTCTGTTCTCTGTGTTCTCTCTGTTCTCTCTGTTCTCTCTGTTCTCTCTGTTCTCTGTGTTCTCTCTGTTCTCTCTGTTCTCTGTTCTCTCTGTTCTCTCTGTTCTCTGTGTTCTCTGTGTTCTCTCTGTTCTCTCTGTTCTCTCTGTTCTCTCTGTTCTCTGTGTTCTCTCTGTTCTCTCTGTTCTCTCTGTTCTCTGTGTTCTCTGTGTCTCTCTGTTCTCTCTGTTCTCTCTGTTCTCTCTGTTCTCTCTGTTCTCTGTGTTCTCTGTGTTCTCTCTGTTCTCTGTTCTCTGTGTTCTCTGTGTTCTCTGTGTTCTCTCTGTTCTCTCTGTTCTCTGTGTTCTCTCTGTTCTCTGTTCTCTGTTCTCTCTGTTCTCTGTTCTCTCTGTTCTCTGTTCTCTCTGTTCTCTGTTCTCTCTGTTCTCTGTGTTCTCTGTGTTCTCTCTGTTCTCTCTGTTCTCTGTGTTCTCTGTGTTCTCTCTGTTCTCTGTGTTCTCTCTGTTCTCTCTGTTCTCTCTGTTCTCTCTGTTCTCTCTGTTCTCTCTGTTCTCTGTGTTCTCTCTGTTCTCTCTGTTCTCTCTGTTCTCTCTGTTCTCTCTGTTCTCTGTGTTCTCTCTGTTCTCTCTGTTCTCTTGTTCTCTCTGTTCTCTCTGTTCTCTGTGTTCTCTCTGTTCTCTCTGTTCTCTGTGTTCTCTGTGTCTCTGTTCTCTGTTCTCTCTGTTCTCTCTGTTCTCTCTGTTCTCTGTGTTCTCTGTGTTCTCTCTGTTCTCTCTGTTCTCTGTGTTCTCTGTGTTCTCTCTGTTCTCCGTGTTCTCTCTGTTCTCTGTGTTCTCTGTTCTCTCTGTTCTCTCTGTTCTCTGTTCTCTCTGTTCTCTGTGTTCTCTGTGTTCTCTCTGTTCTCTGTGTTCTCTGTGTTCTCTCTGTTCTCTTGTTCTCTCTGTTCTCTCTGTTCTCTCGTGTTCTCTCTGTTCTCTCTGTTCTCTCTGTTCTCTGTGTTCTCTCTGTTCTCTGTGTTCTCTGTGTTCTCTCTGTTCTCTCTGTTCTCTGTGTTCTCTGTTCTCTCTGTTCTCTGTGTTCTCTCTGTTCTCTCTGTTCTCTGTGTTCTCTCTGTTCTCTCTGTTCTCTTGTTCTCTCTGTTCTCTGTGTTCTCTCTGTTCTCTCTGTTCTCTCTGTTCTCTGTGTTCTCTGTGTTCTCTGTTCTCTGTGTTCTCTCTGTTCTCTGTGTTCTCTCTGTTCTCTCTGTTCTCTCTGTTCTCTCTGTTCTCTCTGTTCTCTGTGTTCTCTCTGTTCTCTCTGTTCTCTGTGTTCTCTGTGTTCTCTCTGTTCTCTCTGTTCTCTGTGTTCTCTGTGTTCTCTCTGTTCTCTCTGTTCTCTGTGTTCTCTCTGTTCTCTCTGTTCTCTCTCTGTTCTCTGTGTTCTCTCTGTTCTCTGTGTTCTCTCTGTTCTCTGTGTTCTCTCTGTTCTCTGTGTTCTCTGTGTTCTCTCTGTTCTCTCTGTTCTCTCTGTTCTCTGTTCTCTCTGTTCTCTGTGTTCTCTCTGTTCTCTGTTCTCTCTGTTCTCTGTGTTCTCTGTGTTCTCTGTGTTCTCTCTGTTCTCTCTGTTCTCTGTGTTCTCTGTGTTCTCTCTGTTCTCTCTGTTCTCTGTGTTCTCTCTGTTCTCTCTGTTCTCTGTGTTCTCTCTGTTCTCTCTGTTCTCTGTGTTCTCTCTGTTCTCTCTGTTCTCTGTGTTCTCTCTGTTCTCTCTGTTCTCTCTGTTCTCTGTTCTCTCTGTTCTCTGTTCTCTCTGTTCTCTCTGTTCTCTGTTCTCTGTTCTCTGTGTTCTCTCTGTTCTCTCTGTTCTCTCTGTTCTCTCTGTTCTCTGTGTTCTCTCTGTTCTCTGTTCTCTGTGTTCTCTCTGTTCTCTGTGTTCTCTCTGTTCTCTCTGTTCTCTGTGTTCTCTCTGTTCTCTCTGTTCTCTGTGTTCTCTGTTCTCTCTGTTCTCTCTGTTCTCTGTGTTCTCTCTGTTCTCTGTGTTCTCTCTGTTCTCTCTGTTCTCTGTGTTCTCTGTGTTCTCTGTGTTCTCTGTGTTCTCTCTGTTCTCTCTGTTCTCTGTGTTCTCTCTGTTCTCTCTGTTCTCTCTGTTCTCTCTGTTCTCTGTTCTCTCTGTTCTCTGTGTTCTCTGTGTTCTCTCTGTTCTCTCTGTTCTCTGTGTTCTCTGTGTTCTCTCTGTTCTCTGTGTTCTCTCTGTTCTCTCTGTTCTCTCTGTTCTCTGTGTTCTCTGTGTTCTCTCTGTTCTCTCTGTTCTCTGTGTTCTCTCTGTTCTCTGTGTTCTCTCTGTTCTCTGTGTTCTCTGTTCTGTTCTCTCTGTTCTCTGTGTTCTCTCTGTTCTCTCTTGTTCTCTCTGTTCTCTCTGTTCTCTGTGTTCTCTCTGTTCTCTCTGTTCTCTCTGTTCTCTCTGTTCTCTCTGTTCTCTGTGTTCTCTCTGTTCTCTCTGTTCTCTGTTCTCTGTTCTCTCTGTTCTCTGTGTTCTCTCTGTTCTCTCTGTTCTCTCTGTTCTCTGTGTTCTCTCTGTTCTCTCTGTTCTCTCTGTTCTCTCTGTTCTCTGTGTTCTCTCTGTTCTCTCTGTTCTCTGTGTTCTCTCTGTTCTCTCTGTTCTCTGTGTTCTCTGTGTTCTCTCTGTTCTCTCTGTTCTCTGTGTTCTCTCTGTTCTCTCTGTTCTCTCTGTTCTCTCTGTTCTCTCTGTTCTCTGTTCTCTCTGTTCTCTGTGTTCTCTCTGTTCTCTCTGTTCTCTCTGTTCTCTGTGTTCTCTCTGTTCTCTGTGTTCTCTCTGTTCTCTGTGTTCTCTCTGTTCTCTCTGTTCTCTTGTTCTCTGTGTTCTCTCTGTTCTCTCTGTTCTCTCTGTTCTCTCTGTTCTCTCTGTTCTCTGTGTTCTCTCTGTTCTCTGTGTTCTCTCTGTTCTCTGTGTTCTCTCTGTTCTCTCTGTTCTCTCTGTTCTCTGTGTTCTCTCTGTTCTCTGTTCTCTCTGTTCTCTCTGTTCTCTCTGTTCTCTCTGTTCTCTCTGTTCTCTGTGTTCTCTCTGTTCTCTCTGTTCTCTCTGTTCTCTGTGTTCTCTCTGTTCTCTCTGTTCTCTCTGTTCTCTCTGTTCTCTGTGTTCTCTCTGTTCTCTCTGTTCTCTCTGTTCTCTGTGTTCTCTGTTCTCTGTTCTCTGTGTTCTCTCTGTTCTCTCTGTTCTCTGTGTTCTCTGTTCTCTCTGTTCTCTGTGTTCTCTCTGTTCTCTCTGTTCTCTCTGTTCTCTCTGTTCTCTGTGTTCTCTCTGTTCTCTCTGTGTTCTCTGTGTTCTCTGTGTTCTCTCTGTTCTCTCTGTTCTCTGTGTTCTCTCTGTTCTCTCTGTTCTCTGTGTTCTCTCTGTTCTCTCTGTTCTCTCTGTTCTCTCTGTTCTCTGTGTTCTCTCTGTTCTCTTGTTCTCTCTGTTCTCTGTGTTCTCTGTGTTCTCTCTGTTCTCTCTGTTCTCTGTGTTCTCTGTGTTCTCTGTTCTCTGTTCTCTGTGTTCTCTCTGTTCTCTCTGTTCTCTGTGTTCTCTCTGTTCTCTCTGTTCTCTGTTCTCTCTGTTCTCTGTGTTCTCTGTTCTCTCTGTTCTCTCTGTTCTCTCTGTTCTCTGTGTTCTCTCTGTTCTCTCTGTTCTCTGTGTTCTCTCTGTTCTCTGTTCTCTCTGTTCTCTGTTCTCTCTGTTCTCTCTGTTCTCTCTGTTCTCTGTGTTCTCTCTGTTCTCTCTGTTCTCTGTGTTCTCTCTGTTCTCTCTGTTCTCTGTGTTCTCTGTGTTCTCTGTTTCTTCTCTGTTCTCTCTGTTCTCTCTGTTCTCTGTGTTCTCTCTGTTCTCTGTGTTCTCTCTGTTCTCTCTGTTCTCTCTGTTCTCTCTGTTCTCTGTGTTCTCTCTGTTCTCTCTGTTCTCTTGTTCTCTCTGTTCTCTCTGTTCTCTGTGTTCTCTCTGTTCTCTGTGTTCTCTCTGTTCTCTGTGTTCTCTCTGTTCTCTCTGTTCTCTCTGTTCTCTCTGTTCTCTCTGTTCTCTCTGTTCTCTGTGTTCTCTCTGTTCTCTCTGTTCTCTGTGTTCTCTCTGTTCTCTCTGTTCTCTGTGTTCTCTGTGTTCTCTCTGTTCTCTGTGTTCTCTCTGTTCTCTGTGTTCTCTCTGTTCTCTGTGTTCTCTCTGTTCTCTCTGTTCTCTCTGTTCTCTCTGTTCTCTGTTCTCTCTGTTCTCTCTGTTCTCTCTGTTCTCTCTGTTCTCTGTGTTCTCTCTGTTCTCTGTGTTCTCTGTGTTCTCTGTGTTCTCTCTGTTCTCTCTGTTCTCTCTGTTCTCTCTGTTCTCTCTGTTCTCTGTGTTCTCTGTGTTCTCTCTGTTCTCTCTGTTCTCTCTGTTCTCTGTGTTCTCTCTGTTCTCTGTGTTCTCTCTGTTCTCTCTGTTCTCTCTGTTCTCTGTGTTCTCTCTGTTCTCTCTGTTCTCTCTGTTCTCTGTGTTCTCTCTGTTCTCTCTGTTCTCTCTGTTCTCTCTGTTCTCTCTGTTCTCTGTGTTCTCTCTGTTCTCTCTGTTCTCTCTGTTCTCTCTGTTCTCTGTGTTCTCTCTGTTCTCTCTGTTCTCTGTGTTCTCTCTGTTCTCTGTGTTCTCTCTGTTCTCTCTGTTCTCTCTGTTCTCTCTGTTCTCTCTGTTCTCTGTGTTCTCTGTGTTCTCTCTGTTCTCTCTGTTCTCTCTGTTCTCTCTGTTCTCTCTGTTCTCTCTGTTCTCTGTGTTCTCTCTGTTCTCTGTGTTCTCTCTGTTCTCTCTGTTCTCTGTGTTCTCTCTGTTCTCTGTTCTCTCTGTTCTCTCTGTTCTCTGTGTTCTCTCTGTTCTCTGTTCTCTGTTCTCTCTGTTCTCTCTGTTCTCTGTGTTCTCTCTGTTCTCTGTGTTCTCTCTGTTCTCTGTGTTCTCTCTGTTCTCTCTGTTCTCTGTGTTCTCTCTGTTCTCTCTGTTCTCTCTGTTCTCTGTGTTCTCTCTGTTCTCTGTGTTCTCTCTGTTCTCTCTGTTCTCTCTGTTCTCTCTGTTCTCTGTGTTCTCTCTGTTCTCTCTGTTCTCTCTGTTCTCTCTGTTCTCTCTGTTCTCTCTGTTCTCTCTGTTCTCTGTGTTCTCTGTGTTCTCTCTGTTCTCTCGTGTTCTCTCTGTTCTCTCTGTTCTCTCTGTTCTCTCTGTTCTCTCTGTTCTCTCTGTTCTCTCTGTTCTCTCTGTTCTCTGTGTTCTCTCTGTTCTCTCTGTTCTCTCTGTTCTCTGTGTTCTCTGTGTTCTCTCTGTTCTCTCTGTTCTCTCTGTTCTCTCTGTTCTCTCTGTTCTCTGTTCTCTGTTCTCTCTGTTCTCTCTGTTCTCTCTGTTCTCTGTGTTCTCTGTGTTCTCTCTGTTCTCTCTGTTCTCTCTGTTCTCTCTGTTCTCTGTTCTCTCTGTTCTCTGTGTTCTCTCTGTTCTCTGTGTTCTCTCTGTTCTCTCTGTTCTCTCTGTTCTCTGTGTTCTCTCTGTTCTCTCTGTTCTCTCTGTTCTCTCTGTTCTCTCTGTTCTCTGTGTTCTCTCTGTTCTCTCTGTTCTCTGTGTTCTCTCTGTTCTCTCTGTTCTCTCTGTTCTCTCTGTTCTCTGTGTTCTCTCTGTTCTCTCTGTTCTCTGTGTTCTCTCTGTTCTCTGTGTTCTCTCTGTTCTCTCTGTTCTCTCTGTTCTCTCTGTTCTCTCTGTTCTCTGTGTTCTCTCTGTTCTCTCTGTTCTCTGTGTTCTCTCTGTTCTGTGTTCTCTCTGTTCTCTCTGTTCTCTGTGTTCTCTGTGTTCTCTGTTCTCTGTTCTCTGTGTTCTCTGTGTTCTCTCTGTTCTCTCTGTTCTCTCTGTTCTCTCTGTTCTCTGTTCTCTGTGTTCTCTGTTCTCTCTGTTCTCTCTGTTCTCTGTTCTCTCTGTTCTCTGTGTTCTCTGTGTTCTCTCTGTTCTCTGTTCTCTGTTCTCTCTGTTCTCTGTGTTCTCTGTTCTCTGTTCTCTCTGTTCTCTGTGTTCTCTCTGTTCTCTGTGTTCTCTCTGTTCTCTCTGTTCTCTCTGTTCTCTCTGTTCTCTCTGTTCTCTGTGTTCTCTCTGTTCTCTCTGTTCTCTGTTCTCTCTGTTCTCTCTGTTCTCTGTGTTCTCTCTGTTCTCTCTGTTCTCTCTGTTCTCTCTGTTCTCTCTGTTCTCTCTGTTCTCTCTGTTCTCTCTGTTCTCTGTGTTCTCTCTGTTCTCTCTGTTCTCTGTGTTCTCTCTGTTCTCTCTGTTCTCTCTGTTCTCTCTGTTCTCTCTGTTCTCTCTGTTCTCTCTGTTCTCTCTGTTCTCTGTTCTCTGTTCTCTCTGTTCTCTGTGTTCTCTGTTCTCTCTGTTCTCTGTGTTCTCTCTGTTCTCTCTGTTCTCTGTGTTCTCTCTGTTCTCTCTGTTCTCTCTGTTCTCTGTGTTCTCTCTGTTCTCTCTGTTCTCTCTGTTCTCTGTGTTCTCTCTGTTCTCTGTGTTCTCTCTGTTCTCTCTGTTCTCTCTGTTCTCTGTGTTCTCTCTGTTCTCTCTGTTCTCTGTGTTCTCTCTGTTCTCTCTGTTCTCTGTGTTCTCTCTGTTCTCTCTGTTCTCTGTTCTCTCTGTTCTCTCTGTTCTCTGTGTTCTCTGTGTTCTCTCTGTTCTCTGTTCTCTTGTTCTCTCTGTTCTCTCTGTTCTCTCTGTTCTCTCTGTTCTCTCTGTTCTCTCTGTTCTCTCTGTTCTCTGTGTTCTCTGTGTTCTCTGTGTTCTCTCTGTTCTCTCTGTTCTCTGTGTTCTCTGTGTTCTCTCTGTTCTCTCTGTTCTCTGTGTTCTCTCTGTTCTCTCTGTTCTCTGTGTTCTCTGTGTTCTCTCTGTTCTCTGTGTTCTCTCTGTTCTCTCTGTTCTCTCTGTTCTCTCTGTTCTCTGTTCTCTCTGTTCTCTCTGTTCTCTGTTCTCTCTGTTCTCTGTGTTCTCTCTGTTCTCTGTGTTCTCTCTGTTCTCTGTGTTCTCTCTGTTCTCTCTGTTCTCTGTGTTCTCTCTGTTCTCTCTGTTCTCTGTGTTCTCTGTGTTCTCTCTGTTCTCTCTGTTCTCTGTGTTCTCTGTGTTCTCTCTGTTCTCTGTGTTCTCTCTGTTCTCTGTGTTCTCTGTGTTCTCTCTGTTCTCTCTGTTCTCTCTGTTCTCTGTGTTCTCTGTTCTCTCTGTTCTCTCTGTTCTCTGTGTTCTCTGTTCTCTCTGTTCTCTCTGTTCTCTGTGTTCTCTCTGTTCTCTCTGTTCTCTGTGTTCTCTCTGTTCTCTCTGTTCTCTCTGTTCTCTCTGTTCTCTCTGTTCTCTGTTCTCTCTGTTCTCTGTGTTCTCTCTGTTCTCTGTGTTCTCTCTGTTCTCTGTGTTCTCTCTGTTCTCTGTGTTCTCTCTGTTCTCTCTGTTCTCTGTGTTCTCTCTGTTCTCTGTTCTCTCTGTTCTCTCTGTTCTCTGTGTTCTCTCTGTTCTCTCTGTTCTCTCTGTTCTCTCTGTTCTCTCTGTTCTCTGTGTTCTCTCTGTTCTCTCTGTTCTCTGTGTTCTCTCTGTTCTCTCTGTTCTCTGTGTTCTCTGTGTTCTCTCTGTTCTCTCTGTTCTCTCTGTTCTCTGTGTTCTCTCTGTTCTCTCTGTTCTCTCTGTTCTCTCTGTTCTCTCTGTTCTCTGTGTTCTCTCTGTTCTCTCTGTTCTCTCTGTTCTCTGTTCTCTCTGTTCTCTCTGTTCTCTCTGTTCTCTCTGTTCTCTCTGTTCTCTGTGTTCTCTCTGTTCTCTCTGTTCTCTCTGTTCTCTGTGTTCTCTCTGTTCTCTCTGTTCTCTCTGTTCTCTGTTCTCTCTGTTCTCTCTGTTCTCTCTGTTCTCTCTGTTCTCTCTGTTCTCTGTGTTCTCTCTGTTCTCTGTGTTCTCTCTGTTCTCTCTGTTCTCTCTGTTCTCTCTGTTCTCTGTGTTCTCTCTGTTCTCTCTGTTCTCTCTGTTCTCTTGTTCTCTCTGTTCTCTCTGTTCTCTCTGTTCTCTGTGTTCTCTCTGTTCTCTCTGTTCTCTCTGTTCTCTGTGTTCTCTCTGTTCTCTCTGTTCTCTCTGTTCTCTCTGTTCTCTGTGTTCTCTCTGTTCTCTCTGTTCTCTCTGTTCTCTCTGTTCTCTCTGTTCTCTCTGTTCTCTCTGTTCTCTCTGTTCTCTGTTCTCTGTGTTCTCTCTGTTCTCTCTGTTCTCTCTGTTCTCTCTGTTCTCTCTGTTCTCTGTGTTCTCTCTGTTCTCTGTGTTCTCTGTGTTCTCTCTGTTCTCTCTGTTCTCTCTGTTCTCTCTGTTCTCTGTGTTCTCTCTGTTCTCTCTGTTCTCTCTGTTCTCTCTGTTCTCTCTGTTCTCTCTGTTCTCTGTGTTCTCTCTGTTCTCTGTGTTCTCTCTGTTCTCTCTGTTCTCTCTGTTCTCTCTGTTCTCTCTGTTCTCTGTGTTCTCTCTGTTCTCTCTGTTCTCTCTGTTCTCTGTGTTCTCTCTGTTCTCTCTGTTCTCTCTGTTCTCTCTGTTCTCTCTGTTCTCTGTGTTCTCTCTGTTCTCTGTGTTCTCTCTGTTCTCTCTGTTCTCTCTGTTCTCTGTGTTCTCTCTGTTCTCTCTGTTCTCTCTGTTCTCTCTGTTCTCTCTGTTCTCTCTGTTCTCTCTGTTCTCTGTGTTCTCTGTTCTCTGTTCTCTCTGTTCTCTGTGTTCTCTCTGTTCTCTCTGTTCTCTCTGTTCTCTCTGTTCTCTCTGTTCTCTCTGTTCTCTCTGTTCTCTCTGTTCTCTCTGTTCTCTCTGTTCTCTCTGTTCTCTGTGTTCTCTCTGTTCTCTCTGTTCTCTCTGTTCTCTGTGTTCTCTCTGTTCTCTCTGTTCTCTCTGTTCTCTGTGTTCTCTCTGTTCTCTCTGTTCTCTCTGTTCTCTGTGTTCTCTCTGTTCTCTGTTCTCTCTGTTCTCTGTTCTCTCTGTTCTCTGTGTTCTCTCTGTTCTCTCTGTTCTCTGTGTTCTCTCTGTTCTCTCTGTTCTCTCTGTTCTCTCTGTTCTCTCTGTTCTCTGTTCTCTCTGTTCTCTCTGTTCTCTCTGTTCTCTGTGTTCTCTGTGTTCTCTCTGTTCTCTCTGTTCTCTGTGTTCTCTCTGTTCTCTCTGTTCTCTCTGTTCTCTGTGTTCTCTGTGTTCTCTCTGTTCTCTCGTGTTCTCTGTGTTCTCTCTGTTCTCTCTGTTCTCTCTGTTCTCTTGTTCTCTCTGTTCTCTCTGTTCTCTGTTCTCTCTGTTCTCTCTGTTCTCTGTTCTCTCTGTTCTCTGTGTTCTCTGTGTTCTCTCTGTTCTCTCTGTTCTCTCTGTTCTCTGTGTTCTCTGTGTTCTCTGTGTTCTCTCTGTTCTCTCTGTTCTCTCTGTTCTCTCTGTTCTCTCTGTTCTCTGTGTTCTCTGTGTTCTCTCTGTTCTCTGTTCTCTGTTCTCTCTGTTCTCTCTGTTCTCTCTGTTCTCTGTGTTCTCTGTGTTCTCTCTGTTCTCTCTGTTCTCTCTGTTCTCTGTGTTCTCTCTGTTCTCTCTGTTCTCTCTGTTCTCTGTGTTCTCTCTGTTCTCTCTGTTCTCTGTGTTCTCTCTGTTCTCTCTGTTCTCTGTGTTCTCTGTGTTCTCTCTGTTCTCTCTGTTCTCTGTGTTCTCTCTGTTCTCTCTGTTCTCTGTTCTCTCTGTTCTCTCTGTTCTCTGTGTTCTCTCTGTTCTCTCTGTTCTCTCTGTTCTCTCTGTTCTCTGTGTTCTCTGTGTTCTCTCTGTTCTCTGTTCTCTCTGTTCTCTCTGTTCTCTGTGTTCTCTCTGTTCTCTCTGTTCTCTGTGTTCTCTCTGTTCTCTGTTCTCTGTGTTCTCTGTTCTCTCTGTTCTCTCTGTTCTCTGTGTTCTCTCTGTTCTCTCTGTTCTCTCTGTTCTCTCTGTTCTCTCTGTTCTCTGTGTTCTCTCTGTTCTCTCTGTTCTCTCTGTTCTCTCTGTTCTCTGTGTTCTCTCTGTTCTCTCTGTTCTCTGTGTTCTCTCTGTTCTCTGTGTTCTCTCTGTTCTCTGTGTTCTCTCTGTTCTCTCTGTTCTCTCTGTTCTCTGTTCTCTGTGTTCTCTCTGTTCTCTGTTCTCTCTGTTCTCTCTGTTCTCTCTGTTCTCTCTGTTCTCTGTTCTCTCTGTTCTCTGTGTTCTCTCTGTTCTCTCTGTTCTCTCTGTTCTCTGTGTTCTCTCTGTTCTCTCTGTTCTCTCTGTTCTCTCTGTTCTCTCTGTTCTCTGTGTTCTCTCTGTTCTCTCTGTTCTCTGTGTTCTCTCTGTTCTCTGTGTTCTCTCTGTTCTCTGTGTTCTCTGTGTTCTCTCTGTTCTCTCTGTTCTCTGTGTTCTCTCTGTTCTCTCTGTTCTCTCTGTTCTCTCTGTTCTCTCTGTTCTCTCTGTTCTCTCTGTTCTCTCTGTTCTCTCTGTTCTCTGTGTTCTCTCTGTTCTCTCTGTTCTCTCTGTTCTCTCTGTTCTCTGTGTTCTCTCTGTTCTCTCTGTTCTCTCTGTTCTCTGTTCTCTCTGTTTCTCTGTTCTCTCTGTTCTCTCTGTTCTCTCTGTTCTCTCTGCTCTCTGTTCTCTGTGTTCTCTCTGTTCTCTGTGTTCTCTCTGTTCTCTGTGTTCTCTCTGTTCTCTCTGTTCTCTCTGTTCTCTCTGTTCTCTCTTCTCTCTGTTCTCTCTGTTCTCTCTGTTCTCTCTGTTCTCTGTGTTCTCTCTGTTCTCTGTGTTCTCTGTGTTCTCTGTGTTCTCTCTGTTCTCTCTGTTCTCTCTGTGTTCTCTCTGTGTTCTCTCTGTTCTCTCTGTTCTCTCTGTTCTCTGTGTTCTCTGTGTTCTCTCTGTTCTCTCTGTTCTCTCTGTTCTCTGTGTTCTCTCTGTTCTCTCTCTGTTCTCTCTGTTCTCTCTGTTATCTCTGTTCTCTCTGTTCTCTCTGTTCTCTCTGTTCTCTGTGTTCTCTGTGTGCTCTCTGTTCTCCGTGTTCTCTCTGTTCTCTCTGTGTTCTCTGTTCTCTCTGTTCTCTCTGTTCTCTCTGTTCTCTCTGTTCTCTCGTGTTCTCTCTGTTCTCTCTGTGTTCTCTGTTCTCTCTGTTCTCTCTGTTCTCTCGTGTTCTCCGTGTTCTCTCTGTTCTCTCTGTGTTCTCTGTTCTCTCTGTTCTCTGTGTTCTCTCTGTTCTCTCTGTTCTCTGTGTTCTCTGTGTTCTCTCTATTCTCTCTATTCTCTGTTCTCTCTGTTCTCTATGTTCTCTGTTCTCTCTGTTCTCTCTGTTCTCCGTGTTCTCTCTGTTCTCTCTGTTCTCTCTGTTCTCTCTGTTCTCCGTGTTCTCTCTGTTCTCTGTTTTCTCCATGTTCTCTCTGTTCTCTCTGTTCTCCGTGTTCTCTCTGTTCTCCGTGTTCTCTGTGTTCTCTCTGTTCTCTCTGTGTTCTCTGTTCTCTCTGTTCTCCGTGTTCTCTCTGTTCTCTGTGTTCTCTGTGTTCTCTCTGTTCTCTGTGTTCTCTGTGTTCTTTCTGTTCTCTCTGTTCTCTTGGTCTCTCTGCTCTATGTGTTCTCTCTGTTCTCTCTGTTCTCTCTGTTCTCTGTGTTCTCTCTGTTCTCTGTGTTCTCTCTGTTCTCTCTGTTCTCCGTGTTCTCCGTGTTCTCCGTGTTCTCCGTGTTCTCCCTGTTCTCCGTGTTCTCCGTGTTCTCCGTGTTCTCTGTGTTCTCCCTGTCCTCTGTGTTCTCCCTGTCCTCTGTGTTCTCTGTGTTCTCTCTGTTCTCTCTGTTCTCTCTGTTCTCTGTGTTCTCTCTGTTCTCCCTGTTCTCTCTGTTATCTCTGTTCTCTCTGTTCTCTGTGTTCTCCGTGTTCTCTCTATTCTATCTGTGTTCTCTCTGTTCTCTCTGTTCTCTGTGTTCTCTCTGTTCTCTCTGTTCTCTGTGTTCTCTCTGTTCTCTCTGTTCTCTGTGTTCTCTCTGTGTTCTCTCTGTTCTCTCTGTTCTCCGTGTTCTCCGTGTTCTCTCTGTTCTCTGTGTTCTCCGTGTTCTCTATGTTCTCCGTGTTCTCTCTGTTCTCTGTGTTCTCCATGTTCTCCATGTTCTCTGTGTTCTCTATGTTCTCTGTGTTCTCTCTGTTCTCTGTGTTCTCCATGTTCTCCTTGTGTTCTGTGTTAAACTGAACCCAGAGGCTGGAGGAGTCGTCGCTCCTCTTACTGTTGAACCTGATAAAAGCTCCGGTGTAAACGGGCCAGAACAATTTCTCTGAAGACAAAGCACATTCCTCGACGTACATCAAGCTCTTTATCTTCCTGACATCTATTGTGCAGCCTAATTTCATTTGCAGTAACAGAGCGGCGTTATGAACAAATCTATCTGGCTCACAGAGCCTCGAGCTGCTTACAAACCGTCTGCGCATTTATGGGTATATTTGCTTCCCAAGGCTTGCCATTGGGAAGAGGATTCAAATATCAATATCCAGGAGCCTTGCCAACTACCCCCCCCCCAGTTACTTTGCTGCAGCTCTATAGCCTCACACCTCGTCCCTGCAGCTTTTAATTTGAATTATTGATGTCACTTTCTAAACAGAAGACGTTTCCTTCAGTTCAGATTCAACATTGTTTGTTTGTGTTGCCTTCGTTCAGCCTCATTAAGCAGAGCAACATTATTTCCCGTTGTGATTTCAGGAATCAGTGAAAATGTCCCATGATGGGTTGTTCAAGCAATGCCATTTATTCATTTTAAAGAGATTGCCGCTAAATAAATCTAATAATATAAATATAGAGGAGCCAGCATCCACTTCCTAACCAGGTATGAACCAAACCACCTCAGGTCAAATGATAGGTTGAGTCAGTACAATTCATCTGAGGATAACTTACTAACACTTAAAAAAGCCTAAAATAAGCGCATTATCTTTTACTAAAAAAGCGTTATGACATTGATTCCTTTAGACTTTTACCAATCGGCAGTGAATGTTTAACCAGCCCACCCATGTTATTAAGCTGAGAAGGGGATACTATAGGTAAGAAGTATTTTAAAACCAAATTACGGCATTTATTTATAACCACTGGGTATAGTGGAACAAGTGTGTTTACAAAGCTCACATACAGTTTTCAATCTAACAACATTGTTATGTTGAAACTTCTGGTGGTCCAGCTAAAATAAATACCTTAGTAATGTGTGTTAAAGTATGATGCACATTTGGTTGAGGTTATTAGGTAATCTCTTAAATTACTGCCTGGGTTTCATGCATACAGTACAGCTCACTGTCTCTCTTCCTCAGCAAATGATGCTTTCAACACATTATGTTCACTGTACTCTGGTATTTCAGTACATCACACACACAGTATATAATCGTGGAAGTCTTTTCACACAAGCCACAATAGCTCCTTTCTAGCAAACAAACGTCTTCCATCAGATGTGGATGTTTTGAGTTACTAAAAACCTTCTCCATAACATTTACAGTAAACAAACGTAAAAGATGTATTTGTCTTGTTCAGCTCTTGGTTTTACACTGCATCGCTGAGACTGCATCCACTTTCACGTACATGTCTTGAACAGTGGTTATGTTGGTAGAAGCAGGCAAACATTAAGCATACCAATACATCATGCAGTGTAGTTGGATTTTTGCAGTTAACTTTCAACACAATTTTGTATAGCCTTATCATTTTCTTTCTCCTGTTGTCACAGTGTGTTGGAGTGGGATTCCTGCAACATTTGAATAATATAATTAATAATAATCACTTTGACTGTGCACTACCTCAAACCAGTTTGCTACTGCCTTTGAAGTGTATGTTGTATCACATCAAATACACGTATTAAAACGGTGCCAAGTTGTGGCAACACAGACAATTATTGTGTTTAACTTAATTAAATCAGTTTGAATTGACACCACTAAATTATAAAAGCTAGAAAGCACATTGGTGGAGAACATCCAGAACTTAAAGTAAATCCATCCTCAGCTCTATTTGTGAGCTTCAAAATGAGTTGTATTTATGTCTGTAGTTCAGCCTGAGGTGCTCTCTATGGTGCATACAGTCGCTCTCCACTGCACACTTCATGCCAATGGCAAGCCCACAATCACAGCATTCAGTCCTCTCACCAAGTACACAGCGATGACAGCTTCTGCTGGTAGCATGTTCCACTCTGATTGTTCTGGGAAATAATGAGTATTTCAGGGAGTCACGAAAAGCGGATATCCTCTGAAAGTTCAAGGAGTAAGCTTTGCTGGTCATACTTTTAACAGGCCTGGTCAGATCACCCTGTAGGTCTTCTTGGTCAACTCCATTATCAATAGGCCGTTAGAGCAAGCTGTTATCCGGGGATAACTGCACTGTGGATGCCACATGTGACGGCAGGTTATTGATAAAGCATATGAAGAGCAATGGGCCCAGCACAGTGCCATGTGGGGGTCAACGTGAATGGTACTTGATTTCAACCCTTCTACAACCACTTGTTGGCTACTTTGCATAAGAAAAGTGGTGGTCCAGGTAAATATTCGGCCGGATATACCCATGTGGGCCAGTTTCTGTAACAGGCGCTTATGTGGGACCGTGAAATCAAGGATGGCCACATGGACCACAGTATTTTCTGCTCATGTTATTTTGCCTAGTCATGCATTTTGACCAAGAGTTGAGTTTCACTTGAATGGTTTGTGGAAATCCATGCTGGAACGGGGTAACGATACTCTGCTCTTCCAGGTGATTCAGCAGGTATGTATATGTTCCAGGAGTTTACAACATACACCGTCAGGGAAACTAGTCTGTAGTTTGCGGCTGTGTGACGGTCCCCTTTCTTGAAAACAGAAAACAGGCTTAAGGTTTTCCTGGAGCCAGTCATCGGGTAGATTTCCTGTTAGCAGTGACTGGGTGAAAATGAACTGAAGCAGTGGGCCTAGTTGGGGGGCTGGCATTTTGAGCACACCATTGGGCAGACCGTCTGGGACGCTAGCATTGGGGTCACTCCTTCATTGGTGATGATGATCACTTCTTCTGTGTGCGGGGCTGGATCTCCCGATGTGGGGGGTTGGCTACCATCATCCTTGGTGAATACAGATTTTAATTGTTTGTTCATTAGTTCTGCCTTGTCTTTTGCTGCTACTGTAGAGGTCCACTCTTTGACATTCTTCCAGAATGGTCTAGTGCTGTATTTTCCTTTTTTATTTGGCATTTCATGCAGTGAGTGAGCCAGGGAAGGTTGTGTGGTGTGGCAGTGGACTTGGTTGCGATATACTTATCCATCTGGGAAAATAGTTTGTATTGGAACCTGGGTCCCACTCACAGTGAGGAACAAGCTATCTGATTGGCTAATGAAGAGGGAAGTGTTCAAGCTGGCGCGTATGGTTAAACCATGTCCTGGATGTAGGCAGGGCCTGATCCATTTACAGCAATGTAGGCCAGTACCAAGGTGTTTCTTAATCTTGAGTAAAGCTGCTCCAGAGCCACTATTTCAAGCATACTACGTCATTGAGTGCCGCCGAAGTAATGTGCCAATGTCCAGCATAATTTTGAGGCTGCACATGTGTAGTTTCTGCTGTCTTAAAATCCCCACAATGCTTTGCGCGTGGACCAATTTCCCCAAATCTGTGGCGGAAAATGTAAGGCGGGGCCTCTCATATGACGCACAGCTGCACACTTGCTCGCCTGTTCCACTCTTTGTTTTCCGAATGCTAGGAAGTAGTCTTGCCTCGTTTCTGAAGCAAGACGCTCGGAAGACATGTGCGACCAAGCAAGCGTACTCGAGATTGAGAAACACCCCCAGTGTCCTGAAGCGGTATCAGGCAGCCACTGGCAGCCATTGGAGGGACGAGTGGAGGAATATGCTAGTTTGAATCTACAGTTCCCATATATGAAGGGGTACAGGAGATGTAAAATAAGAATACTGCCTAGAACTTTTACTAACCTATAACCTATATGTTGTCATCTTTTTACTAGGGCTGTCAAACGATTACACATTTTAATCAGATTAATCACAGCTTAAAAATGCATTAATCATGATTAATCCCCATTTGAACTGTCCAAAATATGCCATTTCTTTATGTAGGCTATATTGTTGTGGGAATGGAAAGATAAACGAAAGAAGGCGGAATACATTTTTAAATACATTTAAAATGTATGTCAAAATGAAAGTCGGCCCACACACCTATCAATCATCAAACCGTGGGGTCTTATTTCATTAAGTGTTGATTTCTATCAACACGTAATGTTGTGTCGATGTATATAGAGATGTACTACCGAAAAAGTATTCTCCATCAGGACTTCCTGCAACAACACCACGCCGTTATCTTGATTCTGATTTGCCAGAAGACATTATCAAAGATGTTCTATTAAGAAGACGATCACTACTTGACAAAAGTTTTCAAAACCGTTTCTAGTCTTCGGTATTTCCAGACAAGTGGCTACTGAAATCAATCTTACTAGCTGCTCTCGAACTAATTTACTCCGCGCGAGTTGGCGGACTTTATTTTGCTTACTTTAACATAATTTTTCATGGTGGGGCTAAGCCATTTCTTGGTATGGCTGTAGCCTATCCCAGCGCTGCCACTGGTCAACCCAGTCTCACGGCATTTCGTGTTCACTAACACGATTTTTAATCAATTGATTCGTGTTCACCATCACGATTTGCCCCTTTTTTTCGTGTTGCACAGCACGATTTTAAAAGCAATGTATTTCTACTGGTAACGTGTTTCGTGCCTGCAGGCTGCAGCACGTCTTTTTCTCCTGTCGGGTCGTGGAAGACCGGAAGCTGTGTGGTTCATAAAAACATGTTCTTACTCAATATCAAGCCACAATTATTGCTTTCTATTTTAAATCGTATAATTTCGGACTTTTGTTGCTGTCTGTGAGGACAATAAATGGGCTCAGAGCCTCAGGATACAGAAATCTGTTCCTTCTAATTTGTTATTCTTTTCAAAATAACACACTGTTATTTACTCACCAATAACACACAATTATCCTTGCTTTTATTTTTTGGTTTAATTCCATAATCTCAGGCTTTTTTGGTGTCCGTCAGGAACTGAATTTCAAAATAAAAATAACCGGAAACAGACGTAGGCCTGTAAGGGACATTTCGAGCATCATTGCGATTGTCAACATTTTTGAGTTTAGGATGGCCGAAAACACTACACTACCCATAATCCCCAGCTATCGTTTAGGACTACAGTTCCCGTAAGGTTACGCAGAGCGTCAAACAGCTGTTTGAAATGGAACGAAACCACTCCAGACTATCCAAAACTGGAATTGAACGCCCCCCAGAACTACACACTACACTATTGTGTTTCGCAAAATGTTCTATGGGACGTCTCTACTGAACGTTTTCGTTTTCCCCACAATTAGAAGTTGCCATTATTAAACACATTGGTGTTATCAAATGTAAAACATATAATTAATAAATGGGTGAAAATCGCTTGTGTCCATAATGCGCAGCATTATATTAATGCCGTATATCCACATGACAGCTCATTGCTACTTTGTAATTCTACTCCACTACAATTCAGAGGTTAACCTGGTATGTTTACTCCACTGCATTTATTTGAGTTACTTTGCAGATTCTGATTAATGATGTGAAATAAAAACAACCCTTAAATCAGACTTTAGTTACACCTGAGTAAAATTCAGGTAAGGTGATTGTCAAGTGCCAACAATCAGGAGAGATATTTGATAGTTGGTGCTTGAGAAGACTAAACATGTATCTGCAATTGACATGAATGGAAACAAGTAATAAAGTATATTCATTACTCGTTATTCTCTACTAATAGTGAATTAAAGACTGTATATTATGGCTATTTTTCACATCCCTTTCAAGATTTTCAAAGGTTTATTGACATATCATACACAACTACGGTGTAGTTATGCAATGAATGAAAAACTTGGGTCACAGGTTCCTCAACAGTGCATTACAAGACATCTATCAATATGTGTGTACCTCCACCATTAAACTGTCATATTCTGCACATTTCTTATTCCATCTACATACATAAGAGTATAATTAATGTGTATAATATCAGTTAAAATAAGTGCTTCAACATAGTTAACATTGCAGGAAAGCAATATATTAGACGTTAAGTACTTTGTCAGGCTTAATATTTAATATTTAATGTTTAAATAAAGGTTAATCCGTTGTTCTGTTTTGCACCTCCTCCTATTAATATCTGTGTACATCCTGCACTAAACTGTTTTATTGTAGAGATCATTTATCGTATCTTCTTGATTTTTGATATTCTATATTTCTATATTTATACTTTCCCCCTATGAAAGTATGTACAATAATTCAATAACGTGCTTTAACCACTAGGAGGTGCACACAAGGTGCACACAGCCATAATAACTTTGTATTATAGTGTACAACATCTGAAGATGAATAGTTTTATTCATGCTTTCACATCATTTTACAGCATATTGCTATACTATTTCAGACTCAGTATTTACATTCTTACATTCAAAGAAAATCAGTAATATCTTTAAAAACTACAGTCCTTTTCTCTCAGCTGTGCACCGTGATGGTGTAAATATAACCTATCTATGAATTAGATCAAATGTAAAAGTCAGCCGAATTAGTGTTGATACTGCAAGGAGACGTATTGTGTGAAGAGAAATTGAAGATGTTGTTTAATTGTTGATATATTTATGATCCACGTCAAGTATTCAGTTTCGGCGCCATTTCTTCCAGTTTTTCCAAAGGTCTTCTCATCAGGGCTCTCTAAATAAAGAACTACGGCAGATCTGTAATATGTAATGCAGCCGAACCGTGTATTACAATGCCGTTATGTGATGACTTTCAAAGAGAAAAGTAAGAGCACTCAGAATTCAGTATTATTTTATACTTTTAAAATGTTTTCCGGATTTCATATAATATAAACACCAAATCCCAGCATGCATTGCGGCTAACACATCCAATCAACGAGCTTCAAACCATAGCTGAGGATCTTGGGTAATCGCTCGAAATGCCTACGTCTGTTTCCTGTTATATTTATTTTGAAATTCAGTTCCTGACGGACGCCAAAAAAGCCCGAGATTATGGAATTAAACCAATAAAGAAAAGCAAGGATAATTGTGTTATTGGTGAGTAAATAACAGTGTGTTATTTTGAAAAGAATAACAAATTAGAAGGAAAAAAATATTTAAAAATATAGATTTCAGTATCCTGAGGCTCTGAGCCCATTTATTTTCCTCACAGACGACAACAAAAGTCCGAAATTATACGATTTAAAATAAAAGCAATAATTGTGGCTTGATATTGAGAAAGAACATGTTTTTATGAACCACACAGCTTCCGGTCTTCCACGACCCGACTGGAGAAAAAGACGTGCTGCAGCCTGCAGGCACGAAACACGTTACCAGTAGAAATACATTGCTTTTAAAATCGTCCTGTGCAACACGAAAAAAAGGGGCAAATCGTGATGGTGAACACGAATCAATAGATTAAAAATCGTGTAAGTGAACACGAAATGCCGTGAGACTGGGTTGAATATACATACAAACGCGTCACAGATTATCTCGCAGTATTTGGCTACCGAACGAAATCTTGTTCGCAGCTCGTGACGTAACTATGAGTCTAGTGGACGGTATCAGTATTACTAGTAAAAATAATTTTAATTACATTGTTTATAAATTAATCTGAGGGCCGCAATTTGCCCATCCCTAATCTAGATCCTCTGTCTCGAGCCAGTTAACTTGCGGGCCTTCTAGAGCACCCTGGAACCGAGGAAAACTCTGAAAGAATACACCCATTAGGCGCATTCACACTGCGGTACTTTTCCCACAAATGTTCATGCGAACTTAGTTCATGCGAACTCTTTAGTTCTCATGAACTAAGTACAGATCGCGTTCACACCGGAAAAAGTCCCTGGGGGTGGATTAGGCAAATGAAGCCTCTGACGTCACTTCTTCTTCTTCTGCTTTGGGTTTACTGGCAGGCCGCAAACCACTTCACGGCATATACTGCCGCCCAAAGTCCCCGGCCGGAAGTCCCCAGAGTTGGGGACTGGCTTCAGTAGAAGCTGCTGGGACTCCCAGCAGCTTCTACTGAAGTCTTCCGAATAAATCGCCAGAACGCTGACACCTCCTCATCTCCACTGCTCCCATGTTTTATTTTGTGTTGCCATAAGTTAGTCTCTCTGCGTTTCTGCGCTGGGCTAATGCTAATAATGCTAATGCGAGGATAATAAAATGGCGGCTTCACAAAACTTTTTGGGAGTTTTATGGGGCGTGGTTTGCCAACCGCCCAGCCAATCAGAAATATAGCTCTTTTCTCACAAAAGAGCCGCTCGAAAGTCTCTGCTCTCTAGCAGGGACTTTCGAGGGGGTAAAAAGGTTCGCATGAACTAATTTTAGTACCGGCTCTTTTTGGTGTGAACGCGATCATGAACTAAGTTCGCATGAACCTTTGTGGGAAAAGTACCGCACTGTGAATGCACCTATTGGCTACAAATCAATATATGATTGGTTGATCAAACTGTCAGTCCAAATGTACGCTTTCATTCAGTGCAACGGCCAGGGCATTCTATCAAGGATGTAGAATACCTTGGTTGAAGGATATTCTACCCAGAGACCCAGAACAAGATCTGATTGGTTGCTTTCTTTTCTAACACAAACCCAATGAAATGCGTAGTGCATGGTCCGAGAAGGATAAACAAATCAACGTAACACTGTAATATTACAGATCAACGACACAGACACGATTGTCATTTATTCATTTTATATACATTTTATTTATATAATTAAATCGATTTGTTTGTTTTTTCTGAGTGTTCCAGGGTATTCTCTAAATACCTTGAAGGCCCTGACGGTTCGCCACTGCGTCTTCCTTTCTATGTTCAGATAAAAAGAAAGACATATTTGCATCTCTCTGAGTCATAACAGTAGTTATAACCAGGGGTGCACATAACTGGTACGCAGGTACGCATGCGAGGCACAAATCTGAATTGCGTAACGTCACTTGTGTCACTACGCGCCTTTGCGTACCTCAAAACATCTAAACAAAACACATATTTCGTCTACACGTGTTTCTTGTCAACACTCAATGGAATGAAATACTAGACATGTCCAAAAAAACAAAGACATTAAGCAGCTTACGTTGACGTTTCGCTCCCTGCAAACTATCTAACTGACGGACCTGTGAAGCTTTACAGGAGGCAGAGGCTCCAGACAACAGAGTTGGTCGCCGTGTGCACAGACAGGGTTAACCTCGGTATGAACAACATAATTGTGCCAAAACTCCGCCAACTGGCTGTAGTGGGAGACTCCCCTGTGCACATTCTGTGGCTCGTGCCAACACACTCTCACTCCCTAAGCGTCCAATAGCGACGTTTAGTCAGTGTCCGTGGCGTGCAGTTTGACTCTCCTAGGCTCCTTCAGCGTCATAAAGGGACGCAAATAGCTTTCAACTGATTGCAATGTATTCCCATCTGCGGCGGGATTTGACGCTCATGGAAGCACTGCATTTGTTTATGTCGGCTGCCCTTAAAGGCAATGTGAGCGTCCATTCCCATTGGATAACGGAGAATTGTACACCCGGAAGTAAGTATCCCCCTTACTGTCGATTGATGTCACAGTGATATCTGCACTACTCATCGACTAAAAAACACCAGATTATCCTTGTTAATTACACAACATTGATTGGCTTAAATTGTGTGCAATTCTTTTGTATTTTCCCCTTCAATTCGGAGAAACAAATATTTGTTCTGAGTAAAGGATGGCAGAAGACACTACACTACCCAGAATCCCCAGCTATCGTTTGGACTACACCATGTGCTCTGTTTGACAAACCCCGTGATCAGTCCTCAAGCTCTGTGATTGGAGAGTGTACTCCAAGGGTTAAGCCGATTCTCGAACAGCACTTGAAATGGGATGGAACCACGGCAGACTGTCCAAAACTGGATGGTGGTAAACTCGGTGGTCAAGCTGCTGCAGTGTTATTTACAACAAAGTGGAGTAAAACACACAGTTGCAAACTTACTCAGGCTGTTAATGGAAGAGTTTGAAATCAGACAGAGGTGGAATAAGTAGCCAACTCAGATCTTGTGTAGGAATACTCTGTACAGTAAAAGTCCTGCTTTCAAAATGTTCCTCAAGTCAAAGTAGAAAAGTATTCTCTTCAAAATATAGTGAAAGTAGCCACAGTAAAAGTAGTCGTTGTGCAGATTGGTCCATTTCAGAATAATATATCTGATATGTTTTATAATGATTGATCATGAAAGTGTTCTCAGAGCTGGTGAAGGTGCAGCTAGTCTGAAGTACTTTTTAGACTGCAGGGTAGCTGGTGAAGGTGCAGCTAGTCTGAAGTACTTTGCAGACTGCAGGGTAGCTGGTGAAGGTGCAGCTAGTCTGAAGTACTTTGTAGACTGCAGGGTAGCTGATGAAGGTGCAGCTAGTCTGAAGTACTTTGTAGACTGCAGGGTAGCTGGTGAAGGTGCAGCTAGTCTGAAGTACTTTGCAGACTGCAGGGTAGCTGGTGGAGGAGCAGCTAGTCTGAAGTACTTTGCAGACTGCAGGGTAGCTGGTGAAGGTGCAGCTAGTCTGAAGTACTTTGTATGCTGCAGGGTAGCTGGTGGATTTACTCCAGGTGGAACTAAAGTCTGATTCAACACTTGATTATGTGTCACATCATTCATTCATCCATATCTGTAAAGTAACTAAAGGTATTAATACATGTAGTGGAGTACAAGTACACAATTTACCTCTGAACTGTAGTGGAGTAGAAGTACTAAGTAGCATCAAAGTCAAGTAAAGTACAAATATCTCAAAATGGTACTTAAGTACAGTACTTGAATAAGTGTACTTTGTAACTTCCCTCATCTGCAATCAGATATGACTTCAAGTCATGTGAACATTTCTTAGTATTTGGTCCTTCAACTTGGCCTCAGGAAATGCAAGGACTTCACCTTTTTGGCAACATGTTTTGAAGAAAGCAAATCGATTATAACAGTAGACGGTGCGTTACATTTGCAGACGTCATGTGTCCAAATGTTATAAGTGTAGTAAATACAGAAAGAACAAATCACTAACACGTGTTATACTGCCTGTTAAATAGCAAGTATATTATGTGAGGGGAATAAAATCCAATGAATTTCCTCTTGTACTACTCATTCAATAATGTTGTAAATTAAGATGTCCTTCATAACGCCTGCCAAAAACAGCCCGGCCAACTCATTTAATTCCCAGTCCTCAGTGGTCTTCAATGCTCTTTTTCATTGGTTTTTGGCTCCATGTGTATTTGATCAATTTAATCAGAGTGACTTCTGCATGCTCATCTGTTGACAAGCCAAATAAATGTACTGTATGCTTTTCCTCAATTTAATATTTTACCGAGCACTTTGGCAGACGGGGACAACATGTACATGATAAATTGGCAGAGGGAAATATTCTAATAAGTATCCCAAAGGCTGAATCTGAGAGATAATACATCACCTTGCTTTGAGTGTGGAGCTGGGACCACTTGACATTCATGTTGTATAAAAGCAGGGAGAAATGCTGTGCTTCAGCGGTTATTCAGGACACGGAATAGTAAGAGAAAGCATGAGTGGGAGATGTCCTTTGTTGCATATAAAGGCTGGCAAGGTTTTTCTGTAATCTTTCCAAACAAGCCTTTGTTTGCAGCAGTTGCTCATTCAGTGGGGACCTGGGGGCCAGAGGGTGGCTGCTTAAATGAATGGACTGTGGACTGGTAGCTGGAGAGGGGCCACTTCACCTCCTGGGCCCTGCTGAGGGCCTCTGATCAGAGGTGGAGCCTGATTGTGGCAGCACCATCACTGCCACATCTCTCCACAAACAATACTGCAGAGTGGGGCAGGCAGGCAGGCCTGGAAGTCCTCCATCAAATACAAAGACATGGGATTTGTAGAAATGTTGCAGAAAATAATGTTAGGACTTATTCCTGCACCACCCTATAGCTCGTGAAGCAGATTGAAACAAACTTAATTTCCCTAAGTGAGATTAATAAAGTATTTTTGCCTTCCTCACCAAAAATAAATAAAGCTTCTGTTTTAGCTACACATTATTCATCTTGGACAGATACAGGGTATTTCAGTCTCAGCGATGCACTGTAAAACCAAGAGCTGAATAAGACAAAAGTCTTTTATGTTTTTTTCCTTTAGGTCTTATGGACAAAGTTTTGAGCAACTCAAAACATCCACATCTGATGGAAGGCGTTTTTTTCATGTTAGAAAGGAGCTATTGTGGTTTGTGTGAAAAGACTTTCACAATGATATACTGTGTGTGTTGTACTAGAAAAACAGAGCTGTACAGTGATTGATCAGTTGCCAGCGTGTTGGGTCTGCTGTCTGCAAACACCTCTTCTGTTGGTGAAGGGCTTGTGATCTGATAGAAGATGGATACTGCATTTTAATTGATTTGAAGCTGGAAGGAAACATACTCAGGGCGATCAACACTTACTCATTGATCCTGAGACTCCATTTACACTTTTCACGCCACACATCACATCTCTCATGGCAGTGAACCGCCCTCATCACCCCGGCAACCAACTGTTCTCTGCTGTAAGACAGACAGCACACTCGGGCTGCGGTCAAATTGTCAGTTTAGCTTAGGAACCTTCCTAACAGAGTGAAATGATCCGGAAGTACTCTGTTCAAATTCTCTAGATGATGGAAAGGAGGTTTCAAACTTCCTTTATAACCTCCTTTAGCTTAGGAACCACTGGACCTTCCTTTACGAAAGGAAAGGAGAAAATGCTGCCCCACAATGCCTTGCGGCCGCAACATTTACCGTGACACAACATTCAGCCGTTCACGGAAACAACCGATGGTGACCGAGAAATTAGTATCATGAAAGTTACGGTACTTATTAAGCATTTTACAACTTATGTGGTAACTTGCCAAAGTGCTTTGTTTTAAACATTCAACACTATAATAATCAAAAGGAGAAATATGAACGTTACTTTTTAACTGAAATTACTCTCACAGTGTTTAAACACTGTTAAAACATGTTTATAATAAATACATTTGTATTTATTTTATGATCTTTTCATACAATCCTATTGGGATCATGTGGATTAATACATGTGGACCGGAGGGCTAGGGTGACAAGCAGTTTCACTTTTATTTAAATTCCAACCTCGGAATTGTTCAGGGACCGTCTGCAAAGTGCAACTCCGAAAAAAGAGAATACAATAATATTCAATCACTTCACTATTGTACAGTATATTTCTACCAAACTCACTACACACATCAATAGTCTCATGTTGCTCATACTACAGCAGAGAGTTTGGAGTTTGGAGAGTGCTTTTGAATAATTTTGGTGAATATTTATAGTGTAATATCTTCAATAAATATGGCATCATCTTCAATAACGTTACTGTTATTACATTACATTACATTGCATTTTGCTGACACTTTTATCCAAAGCGACTTACACTAAGTACATTCGACCAGGAATACACAACCTTGAGGAAAACAGAATCATATAAGTACATCAGGTTTCAAAGAGCCAATCATTTCAAGTGCTACTAAACTGGCTTTAGATAAGCCAGCCCTTTATTAGTATATAAGTGCTTTGTTAATAGTTCTATTGCTCGAAGTGGAGTCGAAAGAGATGAGTTTTCAGTCTGCGCCGGAAGGTGTGTAAGCTTTCTGCTGTCCTGATGTCAATGGGGAGCTCATTCCACCATCTTGGAGCCAGGATAGCAAACCCACGTGTTTCTGCTGATGGGAACTTGGGTCCCCCTCGCAGCGAGGGTGCAGCAAGCCGTTTGGCTGATGCAGAGCGAAGTGCACGCGCTGGGGTGTACGGTTTAACCATGTCCTGGATGTAGGAAGGGCCAGATCCATTCGCAGCATGGTACGCAAGTACAAGTGTCTTGAAGTGAATTCTAGCAGTTACCGGAAGCCAGTGGAGGGAGCGGAGGAGCGGAGTGGTGTGGGAAAATGTAGGAAGGTTGAAGACCAGACGAGCCGCTGCATTCTGGATGACGGATGGCACATGCAGGTAGACCAGCCAGGAGGGAGTTGCAGTAGTCTAGGCGTGAGGTGACGAGAGCCTGGACCAGAACCTGCGTGGCTTTCTGGGTCAGCTTGGGACGTATCTTCCTGATGTTGAAAAGCGTGTATCTGCAGCAGCGGGTTGTAGCAGCGATATTTGCAGTGAAGGACAGGTTGTTATCTAGGGTCACACCCAGATTCCTTGCAGTCTGAGTCGGGGAAACAACAGAGGTGCCGATGTTGATAGTCAGGTCAAGAGGGGGACAATCTTTTCCCGGAAGGAAAAGCACTTCAGTTTTGTCAAGGTTGAGCTTGAGATGATGAGCGGACATCCACTGAGAGATGTCAGCAAAACAAGCAGAGATGCGTGTGACGACCTGGGTCTCTGAGCGGGGAAAGGACAGAATTAGTTGGGTGTCGTCAGCGTAGCAGTGGTATGAAAAACCATGCGGGCTAATGACAGATCCGAGCGAGTTTGTGTACAGGGAGAAGAGGAGGGGACCAAGAACAGAGCCCTGAGGGACCCCTGTAGTTAATTGACAAGGGTCGGACTCGGACCCTCTCCAAGTTACCCTGTCGGTACGGTCTTTGAGGTATGAGGTGAGGAGGGAAAGTGCAGAGCCTGATACTCCAAGTTCTTGGAGAGTGCGAAGGAGGATCTGATGGTTCACCGTGTCGAATGCAGCAGACAGGTCTAACAGGATGATGACAGAGGAGAGGGAGGCTGCTTTAGCCGTGTGCAGTTCCTCAGTGACAGCAAGGAGGGCAGTTTCTGTGGAGTGACCTGCCTTGAACCCAGACTGGTGCGGATCCAGAAGGTTGTTCTGATGGAGATAACAGGAGAGTTGTTTAAAGACAGCGCGTTCAAGTGTTTTAGACAGGAACGGGAGGAGAGAGACAGGCCTGTAGTTTATAACATCAGACGGGTCGAGAGTGGGTTTCTTTAGGAGAGGGTTTACTCTTGCCTCCTTGAGACTGTTTGGAAAGTGACCAGAAGTTAGAGAAGTGTTGATGAAATGGGTGAGAAACGGAAGAATATCAGGAGCGATTGTTTGAAGGAGGTTTTAAGGGATAGGGTCCAGAGGACAGGTGGTAGGACGGGCAGAGGTAATGAGGGTAAGAACCTCACTTGGCGAGAGAGGGGAAAAGGTGGTTAGTGTGCCGGTTGACTGTCGGTCTGGTGACCCAGCGGTGAGTAAAGGTGAGTCAGAAAAAGAAGAGCGAATATCGTCAACCTTTTTTTCAAAGTAGTTAACAAAGTCGCTTGACAGAAGGGAGGAGGGGGGAGGGGCTTTGGGAGGGTCCAAGAGGGTGGAGAAGATGGAAAATAGTTTTTTTAGGATTGGAATAGGAAGATTGGATCTTATCTTGAAAGAAAGTGCTTTTTGCCTGAGAGATTGAAGAAGAGGAAGAGGAGAGGAGAGCCTGATAGGTTAGGAGGTCGTCACGGTGTTTGGATTTCCACCGTTTCCGCTCTGCTGCCCGAAGGACGGTTCTATTAGCACGCAGTGCGTCATTTAGCCAGGGAGCATGAGGGGACTGACGAGCCTGCCGTGATGTGAGAGGACAGAGAGAGTCCAGAGAGGAGGAGAGAGTAGAGAGGAGAGTTTCTGCAGCAGAGTTTGGAGGCAGGAGTTGGAACGAGTCAGAGGAAGGGAGGGCTGAGAGCACCGATGAGGCAAAGGTAGAGGGGGAGAGGGAACGGAGGTTACGGCGGACAAGTGCAGGATGCGAAGAGATTAGTTTGTTATGTTTGGAAAGGGGTAGAGAGAATGAAATGAAGATGTGATCAGATGTGTGGAGCGGGTTTACAGAGAGGTTAGAAGTAGCGCTGTTCCTTGAGAATATGAGATCAAGGACACTGTCAGCTTTATGAGTTAGTGGGGATGGAGACAGTGAGAAAGCAAAGGTGGGTAACAGAGATGTTAGTTCGTCTATCTTCCCCGTCTGGAGGTTGAAGTCTCCGAGAAGTACAGTGGGAGGGCCAGTTTCAGGGATGTATGAGAGGAGATGATCTAATTCCTCCAAGAAGTCCCCCAAGGCGCCTGGTGGACGGTAGAGAACAACAAGGGTTCATTGTATAGGATGGGTTACTGTGACGGCATGGAATTCAAAGGTGGAAGGAGTGAAGTTAGGTAGCTTGAAGAGGGAAAAGCTCCATTTGGGAGAGAGCAGGAGACCAGTGCCATCTCCTCTGCCAGTGGGTCTGGGTGTATGGGAGAAGGAGTATGCTGTGGAGAGAGCTGCTGGGGTGGATGTGTTGGATGGAGTAATCCAGGTCTCAGTAAGAGCGAGGAAATCCAGGGTCTGCAGGGAGGCGGAGCCAGAGATGAAGTCGGCCTTAGGAACAGCTGACTGGCAGTTCCACAGGACGCCTGAAACTAGATGCTGGATCTCAGTGGAGCATGTGGGATAGACGAGAGCGGACCGGTTATAGCGATTAGGAGATACACGAGGCCAGTGATAATTGCGAGAAGACACATGAACAGGAATGGAGAAAATACACATGATTATAGGATGAGGGGCTAGAAAGCTAAACAAAATAAAAATAAAACACCAGCGATACTTAGCTCAATCAACTGTTCTACAGTATACATATTCAACAAAATTATTCCAAACCATATTCTTCCAAACTCTCTGATGTAGTATGAGCAACTATTGATGTGTGTAATGAGTTTGGTAGTAATATACTGTAGAATAGTGAAGTGATTGAATATTACTATATTCTCTTTTTTCGGAGTTGCACTTTGCAGACGGTCCCTGAGCACTCGTTTCTTCTCCGGCTGCAGATAGAGACCAATGTAATGTGTCCAGCTCGGAGCGAGGACGGTGCATATTGGCTTTTTTTGATCAACATGTGATTGTAGTTTGTTGTCAACCTTACCACGGTACTTAGGAGACGTAATTTGTGTCTGAATAATGTTTTGTTCATGAGTTACTGATCCGTGAAATCCGAATCTGCGATATCGTTCTAACTTTACTTTCAAACCGTGTATTTCAGCAGCCGAATCAAGTGCCTTTTGCTAAGGATGACACTGTGCTTAACTGCAAGGGATTGCAGAATATTATTCATACCCAAATGAAAATAAAATTAAATCAAATCAAAATGATCCATGCTTCGCGATAATAGCCGTAGCCTACGGTAGCCTACAGAGTTTAGCTATAGTGTTGTCACCTTCATATATAGTCTATGGTCGTCACTCAGTCATCATGTTTCTATAGACTATCTGGATTTAGTTATTGCGTAATAATTATTGTGTTCCCACAAATTACTAATACGTGGGAACATAATAACTAATTTGTGGCCACACATTATTAACTCGTAGCCACGAATTATTAATACGTGGCCACGTATTAATATTTTTCTCACCAATGTCACCAGGGGGGCTCCGTAGAGACCTATGCTATTGCCTACAAATAGCATGATAGGTGCACTTTAAAGGAGATCTATCATGCTATATTGAAATGATATAGTGTATGACCATACCTATACAAGGTATATTTATACATTTTATTTTTCAAAATACCAAACAGATCATTTTTTAGACATGCCTCGTTTCGCTCATTTTTGCTCTATTCCAAGCCCGTCTTTGAAAATTCTGAGCAGCAGCTGACCACGCCCCCCTGCAGAAGAGCAGGCATGAGCCGACGAGAGTCACGTTACCGTGCTTGCTGTGATAACGAGTGTCGAATAAACATGTCATCTCAGAGCAATGCATGTGTTCAAGCATACTGTCAATTTGATCCAGAAACTGACCCTGAAGCAGCGGAGGTTTTGGTGGAGGTGCAAACATCTCGGTTGCAGCAGGACATTTCTGAATGGTTAGCTGACAAGCTGTTGTCCCTATTTATTTTACTCTGTTACGATGCTTGCTCCTTATTCCGTTCATATTTTGGCTAATTACCAAGAATGCAATGTGTACAGTTTGTAACGCAAAAACAGCGATATATATGTATATATTTATAAAGGGAGACATTCATATTTTCAGCATATATACAATGGCCTCATTGCGTTTAATAGTTTACAGTCCTTTTCGTCCAACATCGTGCAATAACTTAGGATGATAAAAAGTATAACTCCAACAACACCTCAGTTGTCAGCAATGTGTGTCGTTTCATGTGTTTTTAAAAGCTCAGTTATTGACTTCTTTGTGCAAATTGCGCCACGATGCCTTCTGAACGGAGAATGTGTGCTGCATGGAGAAACCAAAGGTAACATTTTTGACAGCTTTACTAAGTTGTCTGTTTAAATACATTTTTCACATGTCATTCAATATATGTTCATCACAATGTGTCAAGACGGATGCAGTAACTTGAGGACTCTGTAACCTGTATGGTGGACCATCCTGGATTGGAGCCTGTGTGCCTGAATGTGTTCTCCCTGCAGAATGCGTTGCATATTTACAGAGCTGAACATGGTGGACTACAGTTGAGGCAAATAGAGCAGTGAGTGGTTTGTTTGTTTTGACTGAAATTGTAAAACGAATGCTAATATTGTTCATGGAAATAAATACTGGTGTATATGGCTTTATGCAATCTTTCATTCTGTCATTGCACATGTACTATTATATTATATACTACACAGCAATGGCATAATACACCCATGTGTACGACAAAAAGGTCCACACACACAACCTTATGCTTTTGAATTCAGAATATTCTTTACGCATCCAAACATGAATAATCACGACACATTTTGATATCAAACGGAACTTTATTGTCAAAATCAACGGTTAAAAAAACCCATAAAAAAAACTAAATGTAGCCTACTTGTATTTTGTATAAATGACACTAAATATTTTTACAGAAGCTTTGTGAGCTGGTGCTGGGGCTTCCTTGGACGCAGGATCAGAGTGGTGATTCCGGCCTGCGTTGTCCTCAGGATACGCAGGGAGTTTCCTGATCCGTGAAATGTCGATGTTGGGTTCAGACAGCAGCCAAATTGAACCTTGTAGCATACCCGGCGATGACCTCCTCCCTGTCAGGTCGCTCATAATGGTGCAGGGTCCACAAAGACTTGGTCGAAGATGAGGTCCATCAAGTTGGCCACGTAGGGCTGTGTAATGGTAAACAAAGCACAACAAAAAATGTTTAGATTAGTATATGCATGTAAAAAACTGAAACTTCTTTCTAATTTTTTTATTTTATATTTGTAAATAGTTGTAAAATAAATATTTAAAACACTTACGGAATGTGGGGTCAGTCTTTACTGGTTTTGCTCTGCATTCTCCCTTCCTGGCCTTTGGGAACTGCAGTTTATACAGAGGGTTTCCAGTGGATGTAGTGGCTTGTGCACGCTCAGCGTTTTCATTGTAGTGCAGGGCTGCCAGGTACAGTCTTTCATTTCATGAGAAGAAAAATGTAAATAATAGCAAAGGATGTACAAATTGTCACTAATTAGTAAGTATGTGAGGTGCTGGCCTGTAAAGAAGAACACATAGTTAGAATAACATCATCTCAACTTAGTATTCAGGATGAGAAAATACTATTTGGATAAATATAGTCTGAAATCCCAAAAGATGGGGCTAAAACTCTCTATTTAGCAAAGCTCTCTATTTAGCAAAGCTCTTTGCTTAGCCTTTTCCAATCCGAATTAGTTTTTAACCGTAACGTGCATGCTGTGTTTCTGACTCAATGCAGGTGATGTGTTGGAGAGGGGCTGAGCTCAGTAGACTGACTGTAATGAGTGCTAGCCACTAATTAGCCTGTTGCTAGAGGTAAGGCCTTGTCAACAACAACAGACCGACGGGGCTTTAGCTCAGTTTTACTCGTGGTGTGTCCCCCCTCGCATACATACACAGTGTTGTATCCTAACACACCCCCATTTATATTCATGTGCGCAAACAAGTAAACACACAAAAGCTTTTACATATAACGCTGAAAAAAATGGCATGTCTGATTAGCGTAGCGTAGCTTAGCTTACAGATCGATGATATCTGATCGTTCTTACAGACTACAATCACAAAAGCTTTTACATATAACGCTGGAAAAAACGGAACTTGCCTACAGAAGATTACGTTTGTTATTATAACTTACTCAATATGATTTTAGAGGATACAAAATACTAATAAATAGGAGAATAAATACTTGTGTTATCGCCTAGGGCGTGGCTTTACAGCCTTCTAACAGATCGCCATTACGGCAGGATGTCTGAACATGTTATCAAATGCTTGATAATTCAAATAAAAGACAAATCAAAGACTGCAGAGCGTACAAAAGAAAATGCTACAAAAATATATAAACAGCTAACCGATTACTATTTGGGTTTGAGGCGACATTGATACGGCGAAGCTACATGCTACATGCTACAAGCTAGAGATAGCTTTATCAGGAAAAATACCGCTAAGTAAAAACTTACAGCTTCAAAATTGGATGTGTCCTCACTGGCCTGGTCCCGGATGGTTGGTATTGATCCCGGGTTTAGCATTACTTTGGAGGCATATCCGTGTTGGACTTGAGACAAGTTCATAAACATGTCCGTCGTAAAATGTTTGGAACACACAAACAGAAATCTGCCGTGGTCTTCTGGCACATGTCCCTTGTAAATGAAGTCTAGCCACAGATTCATTTCTTTTTCCACTGATGGCATTGCATGCAGTCCCCTGTCCCGAGTCTTGCAGCCAACAACAGCACAACGTTTAACTATCTTAGACATCCTGGCAAGAGCAGGCAAAAACACAGATGTGGGTTGATTTAGCCTGCCGATACCCGATATGCGAATGAGAGGGTTGGCAATGCACGTGGCCGTGGCTCATTCCCCTGATAGGTGGAGAGTTGACCAATAAGCCGAGGACTTCTCTGTGACGTAGAAAAGTGTTGAAATCTGGATCCGTTTTTTTCAGATCCGTTGCAGCCCCTTTTTTAGAGATTTGGCGAAGGAAGAAAATAGAGAGGGTTGTGTTTTCTGACACTTGGTGAGTTCCCTGGAACACCGGGGACACATATTCATGTATAAAAGACGTACAAAGGTGCATTTTGCATGATAGGTCCCCTTTAAATTATTTTCATTGAACATGACCTGTAATCGAGTTTTTCTGAGTGAGTTGTTTCTTCTAACTGAGTAAACTTGAATACTTCTTGTACCACTGATAGTGACTGTCCAAACAGGGATGTTGTTCCACGTTTGCCGTGCTGTAATCTGCTCAGACTAATTGGAGCTGTCATGGCCGTGTCCGATAGTCCACGCTGACCACTGTCAGCCCCCCCCCCTCCTGACCGTGAACAATCCATGAACATTAAGGAAAGAAAACTCTCAGGCAGATTTAATGAATTAATCTGACGGGTTATAACAAAGTGAGTTTTCATGCACAGACAGGTCCTCCAGACTCATTTGCAGAGGTGAGCGGAGCCAAATTGAGGTCAAAGAAAAGGTAGAGATGCCATCAGCCAATCCATCTCCTTTCAATGAGCTTTTTTAATTAAAAGAAAGAGCAGCCAGTTAAAGGTAGTGCTCCCATCCTGCACACCCGCTCACACAGGAAAGCACTGTCATTTCAGAGAAAAGCAATCAATTGATTTATCTGCTTTTTACAATTAGTACACTTTGCCTTGTAAAATAAGGTCAGCCCGACATATAATCAGTTAGGAGGATTTTGACAGGCCGTTAGATTAATAACAAACACAAGGAGATAGCTTAGTCACCAGCATAGTGAACCTGGAAATGTTGAGTACCCCAGAGTTTTATGAGAGAAAGGCATAGTACGGGTCCCCAGCACAGAGACTGCTGAATGCTAACTTGCATATGTTGGGCAATTTGCACAATTATAGCATAGGTTGCGCTGATTAACTAGCATTATAGCCTATGTGGACGATAGTTAAAACATGGATTGGCTGATTTGGATAATTTTAGTGGTTTTGGAGGTCATTGATTATGCTCAATGCACTTTCAGGATCCTAAATTGGATGTTATATCCAGAAAGTGGCCATATTTGTACCCTTGGTTGGCTGATTTTGACTACCATGAGTGGTAATGCGACTATTTTATATAGAGAGTACAAGAAACATATGTTCTCGACTGTGGTAAAAATGTTCTCAGATAAATAAGCAAGTTGTCACCATAAACTTCAAAATCGACCTAAAATATATCAAAATCTGCTCACCGTGAGCAAAAATATGGCAAACTGCCATTGTTTTTCCCTGAAAGAACTCCAAAACAATCAAAATCTGAAAAAGCATTTTGTAAACTATTGTCAATGAAGCTATCAGCAATGAATGCTGATAAGCGTATGCTAATTGTGCAAATTGCCCAACATATTTAAGTTAGCATCCTGCAGTTTCTATGTGCTGGGGACCGTACTATACATTTCTAACATAAAACTTTGGGGTACTCAACATTTCCGGGTTCACAATAGGACTTTATGAACTGGCAAACAGAGTAATATGGTTAGTTAATTTCAAACAAAGCGGAATCATGCCAATACTAAACTGTGACAAGCTGTAAAGGGGATTGATCACAGGGGATTGTAGGATATTTTGAATTCAGCTACACTCATGAACCCCAAAAGTTCCGACCCCCTCTCTGCGGTGCTTGTTTAATATGAGAACATGCTCTTCGGAATAATGTGCCGGGTTAATGCCTTGCTGCAGTCGTTGGAGAGCGTCATTATTACCTCAGACACATTCAGGTCTTGACTTTGAAAATGTCACCTGGGGCAGACACACAATGTATCAAGCTCACCGACAACAACACTAGTGTCATATTAACCTTGGGCAACATCCAGATAAACGAGCTGCACTTTAGTCCTTGATGTTAAGATATTCATATGGACTTATTTTGGGAGAGGTTGTCTCCAATCAGATAAAAGCTGAAATACAGAGTATGGGCAGTGAAGATTCATGATGGGGTGACCAAATACGGCTGCCCTTAAGCTAACATCTTCTCTCTCAATAACAGAACAATAACTCATTTCAGACAACCCATTACGAACATTAAAACAGAAAGAGTCGAACCCGACCTGGACAAATAGGTAAATAATATGGTCAAGTCCAAAACCTTTCCTTTCATATCATAGAGTAATAGACTGTCAATGTCACATAGGCCAACGACTCCAATGGAAACCATATTTTCTCAACTTTTGTTTCTCCCCGTGCATACAGTACAGCAAGGAGGTTGGAGCCTCCTACTTTGGTGGTGATTGTGTCCATTTAAATAGACAAAGCAAGAAAAGTATAACACATGAATAGTAATAAATGGACTGTACTTATATAGCGCTTTATCCAGTCTTTAAGACCCCTCAAAGCGCTTTACATACTACATGTCATTCACCCATTCACACAGAGCAGTGTATCTTACTCTAGGTCGTCTAGGACCTAACATTCACACACATTCACACACCATTGGCCATGCCATCTGGAGCAACTCAGGGTTAAGTATCTTGCCCAAGGATACATCGACATGTTGACTGCATGGGCTGGGATCAAACCCACAACATCCTGGTTGAAAGACGACCACACTCCCTCGCAGCCACACTCGAGGGAGACATCAAAACAACGGTTGTTTTGATTGGACTTTACTCCGGGGTCTTAGACTTTGTATAGGAAATAGGAAGGGTTTTCCCAGAAAGTAATTTAAAGGGAGAAGAATAAATAAATAAAAATGTATGACTCCTCAAAACCAAGCTGCAGCATGAGCATTTGGAGTAAACCAATTATTTAGTAGATATCCACAATAAGTGAAATACATGAATTGTAGCAGTAGCTGAGGATTGATTTCAGTTTACCTGCTTTTTAGACTTTTTGCTTTTACATGTAACTGGACACTTAATAAATTGTCAAATTGTTGGTTCAGTGAGAACACTGACTATTTGGAATAAGCTATATAACGTTTGAAAAGTAATGTCTAGAAATAACTTTTCCTGGAGAAACAAGACAGCTCCCAGAAGCCTGTTTCTTTCCAACAGCTTGCGAAGGTGGACCCTTTCACCTGCCTTCATAACCAATGAGGGCCCCCAATGTGAGTTCATCTACTGTATGCTTTTCAATGTATATACTGACTATCGTCATACCAACACACCAGATCAATACTTTACATTACATAGAAGTATTCTGATGATACAACCTTAATATCTGTTAAGTAACTTGCACAACTTAGACTTGTCCACATGGCAACAAAGTGTTTTGAGGTAATTACTAATGCTCTTGAGACAAAGAGAACAGAGGAAAGTGTTTTTGCCTCACCATGTGACTTTCATCAAGTCCTTATGGTTATCCATAATTTAAAAAGTCAATCAGGTACTTTAATATAAATACTTGAGCTGCTTGGAAACACATTGAGTATATCTCAACAAGTCCTCCAACTCATACGACCAAATGGGCCGATTGTTCAGGCCCTTATTACGACCAAATATGTTATTTGTTCAAGCGCTCAATACGACCTATAATTACGTTTTAAAGTTCTAGTGCTCCCTTTGAATACTAACGTTACAGATGGTCGTTTATTCACAAATAACCCTCTCTGTAAAATCCTAAATTAAAATGCTTTCTGATTAGATTTCTAGGGAGAAGTAGATTGTACTTTTAGAATCCACGTCCAGTCGATATGTAGGATCTATAGTTTGATAGATATTACGAAGATGATTTGAGGTATGCGGCAGCCTCCATGTCAAGTTACGGGTTGAAAACAGTATTTCCGGTCTCGACGTTTTCATAATAAAACCAATGATCAAATGATTTAACAGTGATATCTGCAGTACTCTTCAACTAAAAAACATCAGTTTATCCTAGTTAATTATACAACATTTATTGGTTTCATTTGTGTACAATGCTTTTGTGTTTTTCCCATAAGGCAATTTATATAGCACTGTTCAGCACGTGGCGATTCAAAGTGCTTTACAGATGAAAAGCAAAAGACATTTAAGAACAAATACAGCACAAATACATTATTAAAAAGGCATTTAAAAACAGGCATAAAAAGCAAAAATAATTTAATTAAATACATAAATAAACACAGCAGCTACAGAATACATGACTAAAAAGGCATACTGTAGTGTGAGTATGGGCAGCTCAATTAAAAGCAGCGGCAAATAGGTGTGTTTTTAGTCTGGATTTAAAAATAGGAAGTGTTTCGGCGGACGTGCACGATTTGGGCAGATTGTTCCAAATTGTTGTGGCATAATAACTAAAAGCTGCTTTTCCATGTTTAGTGGTTATTCTCGGAACAGAGAGCAGACCCGACCCAGAAGACCTAAGACTCCTGGATGCTTCATAGTGATGGAGTAGGTTGTCTATATACCTGAGTCCTAAGCCATTTAGTGATTTAAAAACTAGCAGTAGTATTTTAAAATCAATTATTTGGCCGATTGGAAGCCAGTGTAATGATCTCAGAACCGGACTGATGTGATCCACTTTTCTAGTGTCAGTGAGGACTCGAGCAGCAGCGTTCTGAATCAGATGCAGCTTTCTGATCGATTTTTTAGTGAGACCTGTGAATAAGAGCATGGACAAGTTTTTCTAAATGCTGTTGCGACATTAGTTTTTTAATCCTTGATATATTCTTCAGGTGGTAGTATGCAGACCTAATGACTTGTAATGTGACTGTTGAAATTCAGGTCTGAGTCCATCAATACACCCAGATTGCTTGCTTTGTGAGTTACTTTGTAGTCTGCCGACTGAAGCTCTGTGATTACTTTTAATCGGTCCTTCTTTGCTCCAAAAACAATGATCTCAGTTTTTTGTTTGTTCAATTGGAGAAAGTTCTGAGTCATCCAGTCAGTGATGTGCTCAATGCACTTGCTCAGTGTTCTAATCGGAGAGTAGTCTCCCGGTGTAATTTTTAAATAAATCTGGGTGTCGTCTGCATAGATGTGATAGCTTAGATTGCTGTTTTTAATAATTTCAGCCAGAGGTAGCATATACATATTAAAAAGCAAAGGTCCTAAGATGGAGCCTTGAGGAACCCCGCATGACATATTTGTCAGGGTTGATTTGTAATTGCCTATTGAGACAACGTTTGTTCTGTCCTTTAAGTAGGAGCTAAACCAGTTTAGAGCAGTTACTGAAACTCCCACCCAGTTTTCAAGACGGTCTAGCAATATATTGTGGTCAACAGTATCAAAGGCAGCGCTGAGATCTAATAATACTAACACTGATATTCTAGCACTGTCTGTGTTCAAATGGATGTAATTTAAGACCTTAACAAGTGAAGTCTCAGTGCTGTGGTTAGGTCTAAAGCCTGAGTGAAACACATCAAAACCGTCAGTTAAAAACATGAAATTACTCAACTGTTGAAAAACTGCTTTTTCAATCAATTTGCTTAAAAAGGGAAAGTTTGATATTGGCCTGTAGTTAATCATTATGGGTGTGTCTATGTTATGCTTTTTTAGGAGCGGTTTAATTATTGCAGTTTTCAGGGCCTTTGGAAATACACCTGATTGAAGAGACTTGTTTACTATGTGAAGTATAGCTGAGGCCAAGCAATGAAAAACATCCTGTCGGGATGATGTCGAGGCTACAGGAGGAGGATTTCAGATGTTGAATAATGTCTTCCAGGTCTTTAGCATTTATCAGACGGAATTGTGTCATGTTGTCTGAAATGAAATTTGATACTATCGACCATGATATCCTATTGCAAAGACTAGAGCACTTAGTTGGCATACAGGGAACTGCTTTAGGCTGGTTTAGGTCCTATCTATCTGAACGCTCTCAGTTTGTACGTGTCAACGATGAATCTTCCACGCAAACCAAAGTTAGCCATGGAGTGCCACAGGGCTCAGTGCTCGGACCTATTTTGTTCACATTATATATGCTTCCGCTAGGCAATATTATAAGGAATCATTCTGTAAACTTTCATTGTTATGCGGATGATACTCAACTATATTTATCAATTAAGCCTGATGAAATTAATCATCTAAATAAAATTCAAGACTGCCTTAAGGACTTAAAAACGTGGATGACCTTAAACTTTTTGATGTTAAACACGACCAAAACTGAAGTTATTGTACTTGGCCCGAAGAATCTACGAAACAAATTATCTAAAGATATACTAACTATGGATGGCATTAATTTGGCCTCCAGTGAGACTGTAAGGAATCTTGGTGTTATATTTGATCAGGATTTATCCTTTAAACGCCCACATAAAATCAATTTCAAGGACCGCCTACTTCCATCTACGTAACATTGCAAAAATCAGGCATATCTTGCCTCAAAACGATGCAGAGAAACTAGTCCATGCATTTGTTACTTCTAGGCTGGATTATTGTAACTCTTTACTATCAGGGAGTACCAAAAAGTCAATCAAGTCGCTTCAGCTGATTCAAAATGCTGCGGCTCGTGTACTAACCAGAGTTAGGAGAAGGGACCACATTACTCCTGTTCTGGCTGCCTTACACTGGCTCCCTATAGAACACAGGATAGAATTTAAAATTCTTCTTCTCGCCTACAAAGCCCTTAATGGGCAGGCGCCATCTTACCTTAAAGAACTCATTATACCCTACTGTCCTACTAGGGCATTGCGTTCCAAGAATGCAGGGTTGTTGGTTGTTCCTAGAGTCTCTAAAAGTACAATGGGAGCCAGAGCCTTTTCTTATCAAGCTCCACATTTGTGGAATCAGCTTCCAGTTTGTGTTCGGGCGGCAGACACCCTATCTGTTTTTAAGAGTGCGCTTAAGACCTTCCTTTTTGATAAAGCTTATAGTTAGGGCTGATTAGATTCAGCCCCTAGTTTTGCTGATATAGGCTTAGTTTGTCGGGGGACATCTTACATCTTACTTCTTCCTTCTCTCTGTCTATACCTGTGTACTCTCATGTTCCGATTAACCCAGCTTCCCCAAATGTCTTTCTTTTTGGGGTCTATATATGCTGGGATCCGGAGTCATGGATGATCCTGCGGTCTTGTGTCCTGGATCGCGAGCGCTGGATCTTGAGTCGTGGCTGTGGTCCTGGATCATCGGTCCTGGATGGATATCCTCGTGGATTCATCTTCCTATTATACACACATGCATTTCCAAACATTTGGACTACCTATGTTGCAAATGTATTATCTTTTCAATTTACACACGGCATCTATTGCACGTCTGTCCGTCCTGGGAGAGGGATCCCTCCTCTGTTGCTCTCCCTGAGGTTTCTCCCATTTTTCCCTTTAAACTGGGTTTTCTTTGGAAGTTTTTCCTTGTACGATGTGAGGGTCTAAGGACAGAGGGTGTCGTATTGTCATACTGATATTCTGTACACACTGTGAAGACCACTGAGACAAATGTAACATTTGTGATATTGGGCTATATAAATAAACATTGATTGATTGATTGATTGAAATGGCTTTTAGGTGGACATAGGGACAGTACATTTGCTGTACCTGATGCAGAGGCACTGACTGCCTGTCTAATTTGCATGATTTTGTCAGTGAAGAAGGAGGCAAAGTCATTGCAGGCCCTGGTGGATAGAAATTCTGAGGCTATCGACACTGGCGGTTAGTCTGTCTGTTGACGATAGAAAACAAGGCATGTGAGTTTTTTTTATTTTGGTAATGATATCAGAAAATAAAGACTGTCGTGCCTTTTTTATTTCCTGATTATAGAAACCGAGTTTCTCTTTATTTATTTCCAAGTGAACCTGGAGATTTGTTTTTCTACACCTGCGTTCAGCTTTTCTGCACTCAGTTTTTGCTGTTCTCACAGTCATGGCTTTTCTCCATGGAGATATCTTCTTGCCAAATACTTCCTTTATTTTAATGGGAGCGATGGTATCCATGACATTTGTTATTTTCGAATTAAAATGATCAACTAGCTCATTTATTGAGAAGTTAGCATGGGCAATTGAGGGAGTAAAAATCTGGGCAAACATTTCCTCTGCATTTTCAGTTAAGTGACATCTAGTGGTTACCTCTTTCTTAACAGTTGTATGGACGGTGACAGAGCTCTCAAAGAAAACACAGGAATGGTCGGAGAGCGCTACATCAGTCACCACAAGCTTAGAGATGTTCATACCCTTTGATACAATTAAGTCCAGGGTGTGCCCCTTATTGTGCGTCGGACCGTTGACATGCTGAGTCAGTCCAAAATTGTCGATAACACAAAACAGTTCTTTAGTCCCTCTGTCCTGGGGGTTGTCAACATGGATATTAAAATCGCCAACAATGATAAAACGGTCAAAGTCAATACACACTATAGACAGCAGTTCAGTAAAATCATAAACAAAGCTTGCACAGTATTTGGGTGGTTTGTAGATGTTTAGGAAAACTTCCCGAGTGTCTCGGCACGACCTCTTTGAGGAGTCTACGACGTGAAGAGGTGGTCGCCGGACGGGATGAGGGACGCCGAGTTGACTTCACAGTGGCCTGGGAAGCAGCACAAATGCCGGCGTAGAAGTTGCAGAGGCGGCAGGGTGCAGATCTAGACGGGTCGTTGCCACGGGAGCATCAGCTGGACTGACCATAGGTTTTTCTCTTTCGATTCTGAGAGACACCTTTCTTTTTTCAGAGGTTTTGATAGGCTAAAACATTGATTGTTTTAGCCGCAATGCATGTTGGGAGATGGTGTTTATGCGATATGAAATCGGAAAATCATTTTTTTTAAATAAAATAATACTTTATTCCGAGTGTTCTTGCCTTTCTCTTTGGAAGTCATCACATAACGGCATTGTAATACACGGTTCGGCTGCATTAAATATTACATATCTGCCGTAGATATTTATTTATAGAGCCCTGATCAGAAGACCTTTTGACAAACTATAAGAAATTAACAACACTGAATACGTGACACTGAATACGTGACGTGGATCATAAATATATTAGCAATTAAACAACATCTTCCATTTCTTTTCACACAATACGTCTCCTTGCAGTATCAACACTAATTCATCTGACTTTTATATTTGATCCAATTGGTAGATAGGTTATATTTACACCATAACGGTGCACAGCTGATATAATGGGATTTTTTTGTAGTTTTTAAAGATATTATTTACTGAACTACCTTTCCAACTCCTCATGCAGTTGACTGTTACAGGTATATACAGGTTCATGGTACAATGCATAAGCTTAACATTGAGAGACTGAAACTGTATTTTCCTTTACCGTTCTGTTTTCATTTCACAATAAAGTTAATAGTCTTATGTTTGATATTATTATGTTTTATTAACTACACCACTGTTTTTTTAACCCGCACCGCCTAGTGGTTAAAGTACGTTATTGAATGTTGTTGTTGAATATGTTTTATTTGATGAACACATTTAAATATTAAGAGTAGCTGTCCACAGATATTAACAGGAGGATGTGCAAAACAGACACACTAATAAGGCTTTATAGAATACTTTAAGTTAAGGTCTTCTTTTGAATAAGAACAACACTTTGGGGTTATCCACAGATAAATATGAAGTCTGACAGAGTACTTTACGTCCAATATAATGCAACGTTCATTTTGGCACTTGACAATCACCTTCCCTGAATTTGACTCAGGTGTAACTAAAGTCTGATTTAAGAGTTGTTTATATTTCACATCATTAATCAGAATCTGCAAAGTAAATCAAATAAATGTAGTGGAGTAAAAATACCAGGTTAACCTCTGAATTGTAGTGGAGTAGAACAAAGTAGTACATGCTGCTGTAACAAACACATTTCCCAACTTGGGATCAATAAAGTATATCTTATCTTATCTTCTCTTAAGATGATCGATGGCTACTGCCATATTTGCACAATGTGCCTCTGAACATTGACAAGTGCATGTTTCAGGCTTATCAATGAACAACAGGAGGGGTCACAGACATAAGACCAGCTGTTAAGGCGAGACACGGCAGGCAACAACATCGTTTTTCAAGTACTGGTCAATGTTGAGATTTTGTGCTATTTTGATTCTATAACATGTTTTCTTTCAGGCTTTTGGAAGGAAAACGTACAAAATACACATTTAAGTGTTTATTCTACGATAGTTTGTCTATTTGCGTCTGTAGATTTCTCCTAAATTCACCAAAAGTTAGCATTCTAACGTAACATAAAGTACAGCGACCGCTGTGTGCACCATGTCAACAGAGATATCGTTGGAAAGCTGCGTCTCTCCTGCACAATCTCATCAGATCAAAATATGGTCATTTCATTTGTATCAGCAACCAATCGTGAAAGCACAAAGGGGTCTTAAACCAAGAAACTAAATCTCATTGGCTGGTGTCAATTTCTGACAACGTGATTCGTTCAGATGCGTCACGTGGTGTGCTAAAACACTTCCTGGTTAGCTTTCCGCTAGAAATTGAAATCTTAAAATGGCAAAAGAACGGCGAAAAAAACTTTCACAGAGAAGACGACAACAATTGTTACTTGCACGAAGCAAGGTTATACAAAAAACAAATGACCCCGAACATGAAATACCTTCACGGAGTGCGTCGAGGCACAAGCTGTCATCCAAAGAACAGGAGGGTTTAGCTAGCGCCTCACTGCAATCTGTAAAGTTCGTTTTCTCAAATTGAGTTTTTTCTCCTACTCTGAGTTCGAAATGTCAACTTCAGTAGCAGGTAGAGACACCAAACCTTCCAGTTATATCCCTATCAATATTATGAAGGCTTTTACAGAAGGGTTTGTTCATATATCATTCATAGCCTGAATTATACAACATTGTATACCTAAAAACATGGTGAAAATGGATATTTTAGGGCTGTTGACAGTAATTTCGGATTTATGGAGTGATAAAAAGAGATATCCAAAAGCTCTTCTGTAAAAGCCTTAGATACTAATATGACTACAAAATGAAACACTAATTTTGAACCTGGCTTTATCCAAAGTTCAGATTTCGATTCCTGAAATGTGTTAAAATATGCACATATTTAATGAGATAATGGGTAATTTGCATATTTAAAACATGCTATTTTAGAAAACTTGTGATTCAAAAAACAATTGCCTTATTGTAAGTAATTAACTGGAGACATTTCTAGCTGATACCTTTAAGTTATACAAATTACCCTATTCACCTGGGGTGTCTTGTCCTAAACCTCCACAGTGTACACAGTTTAATACTGGCAGCTTCTAATTGTGGGAAATACGAAAACGTCTTATAAAGAGACGTGCCATAGAACATGTTGCGAAACACACAATAGCCAGCATGTGTAGTTCAGGGGTAACCTGAAGCCGGGGGCTGGACCCGTCCAATTCCAGTTTTGGAAATTCTGCCGTGGTTCCATTCCATTTCAAAGAGCTGTTTGACGCTCAGCGTAACCTTGTCTCACTGCCACTCCAACATCCAATCACAGGGCTTGATGACTAATCATGGGGTTTGTAAAGCAAGGCGGATGTTGTAGTCCCAAACGATAGCTGGGGATTCTGGGTAGTGTAGTGTCTTCGGAAACTGTTGTTTCTTACACGACCACTAGAGCACCTCTAGTGGTCGTGTAAGAAACAACATACACTTTAAAACGTGTCTCTGGGTCGTAATAAGGGCATGAACAATCGGCCTATATGGTCGTTTTTTGTAGGAGGACGGGCTGGTATATCTGTAAAAGGACAAAACAAAGAATCTATATTCTATTTTGCCTTAGGTATTTCAGATTGAGTAGACACGTTGTTGTTCTTCATATGAGTGTTCTACATTATTGCAATTCTACATGGAGCAACTGTTTGTCCTCCGCTTTAAAGTCAAAACTGCTTTGCCAAATGAACATCTGCTCAAAGATTGTTTGTGAACCATGTGAGAGCCAACCATAACAACATATTAATATTGTCTCTGACCTCAACCATGTCCCATACAGCCAATATAAGTTATTACCATCAAAACGAACATACAGGTCCTACGATAAAGCTAGACTGTTAGGTGCACCATATTGTCTCAAAGGTCCCCTATCATGCAAAATGCACTTTTTGATGTCTTTTATCCATGAATACGTGTGTCAGGGAACTTACAAAGTGTCAGAAAATAAAACCCTCTTTTTTTTCCTCCGCATCCACATCTCTAAAAACGGGGGAACAACGGAGCTGATCCAGATTTGCTGCCAATATGACGTAATATCTGAAATTTGGGCTGGCTTCACACACACGGCACTATCAGAAACGCCGCTATCAGAAACAATGCCCGACATGTTTTTGGACGTAATATGGTCTGTGTTTACATTAGCAAGCATCGCTAACACTCAGAGCTAACCTGTACTGGAGAGAGTGTGTGAAATAAAAGGAACTCACCTTGTGGCAGAGGTGTGGACTCGAGTCACATGACTTGGACTCGAATCAGACTCGAGTCACCAATTTGATGACTTGAGACTCGACTTGACAAAATCACAAAACACTTACAACTCGACTTGGACTTGAACACCAATCACTCGGGACTTGACTTGGACTTGAGCCTTCTGACTTGAGGTGACTTGATCATTTAATTCAGAGGTCTCCAACACGCCGATCGCGAGCTGCCGTTAGAAGAGCAGACTTCCGTTGGGGAGAGCAGAATCTTCAGCCGCTGCAACTCTTGCTGAGAATCCTTGCAGGCAGGGGCGGGACTTTATTTAGCTGAGCCACCATGCGGCCAATCATATGCGAGGACACACTAGGATCATACCATTATGTGAAAGAAGGGTGGGGGGCACAGCAGGTGTAGTGGTACAGGCCAGCTGCACAGAGCGACGGGGAGACGGATTTAAATGCAAGTGTGTCGGAAAAAGTCAAGAAATTAGCGAAAACCGAAAAAAGAAGCAGCGTCGTCTGCTTTTCAGTGATACTGGAGAAAGCAAAGCTGAGTGCAGGATTTGGTTACCTTTATTTTGGTAACCACTCAGGATTTACTGTCAGAGGTGGGAGAAGTTCAGATCTTGTACTTGAGTAAAAGTACCAGAGTGTAGGAATACTCGGTTACAATAAAAAGTCCTGCATTCAAAATGTTACAAGTGAAAGTAGAAAAGTATTAGCATCAACATATAGTTAAAGTACCACCTGCAGAGGGACCTAGGTGCAGGTGTTCTCTTCCCCATAGAGACGCCTCGCTGCACATTATCATAAAGATAGACTGTGGGTCCCTCACAACATGTTGTACACAGTGATAAACATTCTGTCACCTCAACATCAGGGATCTGATACACTAAACTCCTTCTGAATCAAACCGTCACGGTAGCCTAACCTCACTGATCCCTCTTACATTAGAAAAAAACACTTTACCAGCAGAGAGAAAATGGATTATTAAATTATTAATGTGACAAATAAAGAGCGGTTTGATTATTAAGTATTATTCTGTTGATCGATGTCATTACATTTGGTGAAAAGCACATAAGGACTTGTTTAAGACTCGTTTTGTCAAAGTTTAGGACTTGGGCTTGACTTGAACTTGCCCATCCTGACTTGAGACTTGACTCGGACTTGCAAAACAATGACTTGGTCCCACCTCTGCCTTGTGGTGAACCCGTGAGAGAGAAAGTGGCTGAGCTCCATACTGTTTCAGAAATAATCCTTGATGTGGTTTGGAACATGGTGTTTAACCCTCCTGTTATCAATGGGGTCAATTTGACACCATTCAATGTTTAACGTATCTAAAAAGATGGTTCACATTATTTGTTTTGCTTAGTATTTCATGACTTTTCCTATTTTAGTGAGGACTAATGGGTAAACATAAAATGAACATTTTAAATGTTCTGCACGCACTTTGTACGCATTGGTGTTCCTTGGGGTCAATTTGACCCCAGGCTGTTTCAGTAGTATAAAACATGTAAACATGTCAACATTTTACACATATTTGTGTTGATTGTGTAGGATGATATTGAGGTGACTATTACATGCAAATGTATCATTATAATAAAAAAAAACCCTCTGCTTTAGTTATTGGTCCTTCAACAACATCAAAAAGATCTTACTTTAACATTTTTTATTTTATTTTATTTATATATTTTTGATAGTCACATAATAGGAATTCTGGACATATGTGGGGGGGAAGGTTGGGCTAATGTTTTATTTAAATGGTTATTTAGGTAGTCAACTAAGACACCTAAAGCACCAGAGACATACATTTTGGTTAACATTTGGAATATGATCATTTTCTTGAGTTTTAAACTTGACCCCAGAGGATAAAGGGTGTAAAGTAAATCTGAGGATAACAGGAGGGTTAATCACGTCAGCGTTTAGCTGAGTTTCTGCAGGTACAATTCTCCTACATGAGCTCTTCTTTTTTTTTGGTAACCTATGGACCCAGAATCAGCACTTAGGGCTGAAATAGAGGGGTATGAGGCTAGAGTGATCGGTTTGGTTTTGAGCAAAACAATTCATAGACATGTTCTTTATATATTTATATATATATGAGACCTACAGTATAATATATTCCTAAAAATAGTATTATAGGAGACCTTTAAGTGATCGTGATATAATTGAAATGGTCTGTTCTCTTGTTTGTTGTCTTATTATGTGTCCTTGTTGTTACAAATGGTCAGTGATGTACCTGAACGCGTTCAATGAACGATCGTTCATGAACGCGTTCATATTTTGGGTGAACGTGAACTGAACGTACTGTATTTCCGCTAGATGAACGTAATTGAGAACGCGTTCATTCTCAGCGCTGTATAACGGCGTTCAAAAGTGCGTTCATTCTCAGCACTGTATTATAACGGCGTTCAAAAGTGTGCCAGATTTCATATGCCTGTCAGCCGAAAACCCAGTTAAAACACACTTCAAAATAATGCGGAAAACCACCCAATCTGGCATCAGCAAGCTGCCTGTGACGCGTACGCGCCTGTCACCCCTGGCTGTGTTTGTTGGCTCCTCACAACAAACAATGTGGAACCGCGGAACCGGCGAGCATTGAATGAATGAATGAATTAGTATGGACGAAGCCGAGAGCAGCTGCAGCAGCACTCGCTCAGAGTGAGACTCTACGGCAGGGGTGGGGAACCTCCGGCCTCCGGGCCGTATACGGCCTGCGAGACAATTTGGTACGGCTCTCGAGGTAAAAAATAAAAAATAAAAAAATGAAAGAAATCTAGACCGCAAAAAAATTAAACAAGCGAGTGCCTGTTTTTCCTGGCCAAGGTCAGGGTCCTTGAACACAACACGAGCCTAACGTGTCATCACGTGGTATATGTCTCGACTGACAGGGGTGCAGTTCTGACGGAGAGCACCAGAATGCCACTCCAGCACTTCAGAAATTGCAGTACCGATAAGTCCATACACATGCCGCAGTTTCTGCGTGTCTGTGTCTCTAGTTGAAAGCCCAGTGGCGATCTGCTCATCTGTCACACTGATCAGACAGTCAATAACTGTGTTGTTATCATTAGCATCTGGTTAGCTAGCTATGCTAACGAATATAAGAAGCTTTGTCTACAACCAGTGAGGTAAAGGCACATCTTTATATGATCATTATAGTTATAAAAAAAACAAGAGAATAAAGTAAACAGGTATAAAATACTATATGACAGTTATTAGTAAAGAAGAATACAGTTTGAAAGGGGTGATTTGTCAAATATCCATAAATTAAAAGAAAACCTGCTTACAGTTGTGTTTGGGTGTTGAGAGATGTGTCCATAGATCTCCTAAGGTTGCTCTCAAAGTGCAAAAAATCTTGCCAGGGGAGCACGCCCCCCGGACCCCCCTAGAGGAGGTTAGGTCCCCCCACACTTAAATCATGTTCACATGGATAGGAAACTAAATACATTTGCACACATCTTGTGTCCATATCTTTCTGTGTTGGTGGTCACGCCACACCCTGCACGTGCATGCATGCGCGAGTCATGGTGAGATATCTGGATTCAGAGGTTGCTTTTTCTTTGCACAGCATGAAATGAATGGGCTGTGATTTTAGTATTTTTAAGCAGAGGTCAATAACTTGTACGGCCCTCTGAGGATATTGTAAACATTGAAATGGCCCATTAACATCGTACAGGAGACAAATAACAGCTCGCAGCAACGTATTAAAAAATAACTATGAACTATAAATTAGTTCATTTTTTAAACCATGAACTTTAGTTCAACATTTTGAATTATGAACTATGAACTGAACGAGTTCATTTTAAAATGTGTGAACTGTGAACTGAACTAGTTCATGTAGAAAGTGAACTTTCCCAACACTGCAAATGGTACGCAGGAAGATTAGGGCCATATAAGAAAAACAAATTGGAAAAGGAGGGAGTTCTGCCATTCATCACAGAATTCTGAAAAAAAAATAATCTGAATTCCGACTTCAAAGTTATAATTCTTTAAAGTCCGACTTCGAACTAGAACAAATCTTGATTCTGAGATTTAAGTCAGACTTAAGTCATAAATCTTATCTGAGCATTGTGATTGTTTTGTTTTACTTTTGGTGTCATCCCAAACATGTGTTCTCATGTGAGCCTAAGCCTGGGTCACATGGAACTGCTGTGATGCAACAACATGTTGTGACTTTAACTGACACTAAAGTAACATCATAACATGTTCATCTCCTCTCTAAAGCCCTTCTTCCTGCAGCTTTAATAGCTCATAATGAGGCTGTAACCGTGTTGTGTGATGCTGTGTTTTCGCTGGCCTCCTGTCACTCTGCACCATCTGTTGTGATGAGAGGCATTATGAGAGGGCAGCCCTTTGCAGAGGCACACAGAGATAAGAAGGGATACGGTATCTGACAGGGAGGGAAAGGACGCACCGCCCATGCAGCACATCTCATTACGGCAGCCACCCCGATGACAACAGGATCATAATTAATCTTCATTGAGCCGCCGGGCTGCCTGGCTGACAGGCTAAATGATTGGGCGGTAGAGAGGGTGGATAACAATGTCCTCCAACGTGGCGTTGAAGTGGGATTCCATCGGGTTTAATAGCAGGTTGGAAAAACACAGTTGACTCTTAAAGGAGGTAAAGAGCAGAGCGATCCGTGGGGCTCAGGGCTTTGAGTCCTGAGGGCAGTGCATGTGTATGAAAGCATAAACCATGCAGCAATGACATGCAGTACATTAGCATCATGGTACAGCAATTTCATTAAATGTAAAGCCAGATTAAATGTGCCTCCAGTGATTCATCGCTGCTGGGGTGTTGAAAACTTTTCAATCTAAAAAGAAAGTGCAGGCATGGCAACCCACTCATTTGATTTAAATATCAAATAATAGCAGCCTCAGCCTCCACAGACTAAAAGATGCAGGGATGTATCTCCAGCCTGGCAGTAGCCAGAGGCTGATCCATTCAGCGAATCGATTGTAACCCGCTCATACGTTTATTGCATTGCAAAACAGCCGGGAGAAAAACAATGTATTCCTCCCGTAATGGCATGCAAGCATGCGTATAATGTGATTCCTGCACAATTCATATCAACTGATGCTTTCAGACCCTTTGACTGAGGTTCAAAAAGAGCTGTTGAATGAAATGTTTGAACTACAATCTCCTTTAGAAGGCCGTCTAGATGTAAGTCTAGACTCAAAATGTGTGAAAGCAACAAAGTAATATTCTCTCTTCATCTCGTGTTTCCATGTAATTGTCATGCGCTCAGAGATTCCCAATGTTTGGCATCCATAACTTAAAATATTTGCAAACCTTAACAGAGTTGATCCAACATGTAGTCTGGACGGCGTTTGCACATTTTACTCTTCATTTGTTTTTAACCCCATGAAATGAATGACTATTGTTTTTGTGTTAGCTTTGATTTAACACTTTGTTGCACTTCCATGTCCCACTACGGACACACCTCATACTGGCTCTGGTAAGGCCCCTGCATTCTTCTCACTGGACCTTTAAAGCATGGGTGCGAGTTGAAAACCCTCCTCCAAGGCAGTGACTCAGGACCGGACAGACACGGCCGACCCAGGTGGGACTGATGCTGAAAGTCACAGGGAAAACTTGACCTACTACAAACCATGTTACACCTCAAGATGTTTGCTGCTATGCCGGATGACATCAGATGCAACAACTCTGGCAAACCACATGACCTTGCACAGGATACGAAATGACCTTCAGCTGTCTACAGTGACTCAGAAGGGGTTAAAGCAGGGGTGTCCAAACTACGGCCCCGGGGCCAAATGCGGCTCGTGGATCATTTTGAATCGGCCCTCAGCAAATTAAAAAAGTATAATGTAATACGGCCCACAAATGAAACTTATGCTCGTCTTGTATTGTACTTCTTGAATGTAAAAATATATAACTCAGTAGTATTCATGACCACTTTTCAAATAAATTCAGTCAATTAAAGTTGGAAACATTTTCTAACATATCTTAGTTGATAAGAAAAAAGCCCAATGACTTATTTACATAACAAGCATGAAATACCGCCTTCCTATTTCTCCTTGTTATAATCAATCTGAGGCTCCTGCTTTCAGGGATGAGCTGCCAACACTCACAAGCATCATTTTTGATTGATTTTGCTAACTTATACCTGAACCCAGCCCTTCGTATATTGTTCTGTATGTGGCCCTCTGTGAAAAGAGTTTGGACACCCCTGGGTTACAGTCATCGACCATGGAAAGAGGGTGGATCGGTTTGTCTTTATCAATGATGATCCCAATGCAGCTGAGAAACCACTAACCTGCCATGGTCACTTCCAGTTCGTCAGCTCAGTCATGGGCACAGGCAACCCCATGGATACAAACTTCAGACTCAGGTTATGATTCTGTTACTCATGTATTCTTAAGCGGGAGTTCATCCGTCTTTAAGTGAAGGCGCTGCACTCTCCATTGATAACAGGCCCAGGAGGGCATTCAGCCAGATGTTTAAAGCCGAACAGATTCTCCAGTTCTGGCCTCCTCCGGCGTCATACCCCACCGGGCGCGTTTCAGAAGCATTCCAGAAGCGGAGCGTCTTGCCTGCCGGCTCGCAGTTTTTGTTGATTTGAGCATATTTCCTGGACAGGTACTTTGTACAGACAAAGTTAATAATAATTGTAATATCCCAGTTATAAACTACGGAGGGATCGGGTCTGCAAATTAGTTTATTTGGGGGATGGGTGCTCTGACCGGTCCACTGCCTGCCCGCCGCCTCTGCATCGCCTCGCGTCGAAAAATAGACTTCAACCCTATGGGTTCTAAGCTTCTGGGACGCTTCTGAGCCGCAACGTAGCGCGTCTGGTGGAATAGCACCCATTGACCAGAGTGGCCGCGATCCTTGCGGACGCCGCGGCGCAGCCGTAACACGGCCGTAACGCGACCAACATCGACCAACATCCTGTGGAGTATAAATACAGATCTTTAGAGAGACTTCAGGGATTATCTTCTGTCATTTAAAAAGCTTTGTTTTCATACTGTGAGCACCTGCATATTTCCAATCACTTTCACAGTGTGTGCTGCATATTCAAGTCAAATGAAGCACAATGCCCTCGTTAATTCATCCAATGGATGCAAGTGATGTCTCTGTGGATCTGTAATGCAGTCAGACATCATCCTGCTCAAACACAAACATTATTCTCCATAAATGACTCAACCTATTAATACTTCACTCCAACAAAGTGTGTCTGCCTCTCTGCCTCTCCGAGACTCAAGTGCATACATTAGCTGCAACTCTTGTGATCTGTCAGCTGCTGACAAATTATCCTCTGCTGCTGATTTTTACATGTTAATCAGAAGCTGCTCAGGCGGCTCAAACAACGATACAGCCACGATACACTGATGTTATTGTGAGAACTGAATGGCACCAGTTGCATATCATCACATGTCTTTCAAGGACAATCTGTAGACACGGTGTTGAAGTTTGGTAATAAAATCATAGACTAAGTAAATCATTTAAAAATGATAAACTGAAAAGGGCAATAGATGAAAAGCTTGCTTTATGCATCCTTATTCAGTTAGTGTTGATTGCACAACACAATAAATGTAGAATAATGACACCATCTGCATTTAGATGTGTTCCCCTGAGCCTTTGATTTCACCATGCAATGTGAAAGGCGACCATGCTGCGATCTACACAATAACATCCCTGTAAATAAACAATGCATCCCTGCTCATCGGAGAGCAACACGCTGAGAGGCTCCTCAACAAAAAAGCTAACCGTTGCTATTTGAAAGTACTGGAACAACCAGAGTAATGTCACCTTTCAAAAGTTCATCATTTAAAAGACGCCCATTGATGAAGGGTCAATACATCTTGATTTAGAAAACTAAAACATAGCCATCGCAGTAGCCACAACCAAGAGTTTGTAGCCAGAAATTAACGACATACTGTACGAGTAGATCCTCTGCCTGTTCATATAAACATCTACGGAGCAGAGAAAATGTCAACAATATTCATGGCGCCTCGGTTTGGAATTAAGTGGTGTCAGCTCCGAAAACAGAAAGCAATCAGGTTGTGGTTGCAACTTCCAAACTGTTGTGGCAGTTTAGTTATAAACCACGTAACACTGTTTTGAATGCCTCGCTGCATGGGGATAATAAAGGAATGATATTCTATTCTTCTTGGGTGTGTCTACAATATCCAAACAGTTCCCAGTAATAGCTTGTCAGGTGGTTCCCCCCCGCTGTACCTCACCGACAATGTTTCTGAGACAGGACAGTGAATCTTGCTCAAGCACTCAAACATTGATTTTCAGAACTTAAAGAACCAGTGGTGTGGTTTTTTGTTCAGGACAGTCTTTAATCGACTCTGATCTGCGGGACACTGAGTCCCACTCATAGTCTCCCTTTCGTATCAGAGCAGTTACCTCTACTGTTGGTCAGTCTGTTCATTACAGCACTGCCAGCACTGTATATTCCCCAACATATGACTCCAAGAACCTTCATTAGCACATTTGCTCCTAAAGCCCTGGGATCAGCTCCATTCCTTCCAAGGCCATTTTCATATTTGATATCAACCCTTTTCATGAATTGGGCTGCAAATCATTTTTTGGCAGTTGGCTACAGGATTAGTGCTATTTCTTATTCACCATTTCCAAATGTTTCTGATGCAATGCTGCAAAGGTGCATTATGTATCATTAGCATGTATTCCTTCAGTACTATGTAAGTCTTCAAAGTACAAAGTATCTACATATTCAAAACAATGTTGTGACCTTTTTCACCAACAAGCCAAATGATTTATGACATTACATGACAGTACAACCGACCGTTTGGGTAGCTCCGGATGTCTTGTTTTTAAAATGTTGGTTTCAATAAGCTCATCCTTCAGGCTAGCATATTCTTTCTCTACTTTCTCAAAGAACCAAAGCAGGGTGAAACCCTGAATATTTGTATATTTATATTTATATATGCAAAATCACATTATACAATTAAAATGTGAAATAAAAACGTAAATTACAATCAAAGCTCTCTGGACTCATAGAGAAGATGTAGAATTAGAGGGAAGATTAAAATCACTGACCATGTAATATTGAATTAGTTCGAACTCCGAGAGAGAAATAAATCTCGACCAAATGGGACTTAAGAGCGGTATAAAACAGCCAGCAATCAGGGGCAAATGGGAAAACCTATATTACTTTGGGCTGTTTTAATTAGCGGGTAGATGATTGAGTACGATCATCCTCACATACTGTGTGTTAAACTTGTAACTCTTGGTTTTCAGGTTAAAAGTTAAAGTCAGTCAAGAGCAGCACATCCAAAACTAATGGCTACAGAATGTGTGCCAGCTGTTTAAAGTTTGGGGCTGAATGAAACAGGTCTGCAATTCAATATTCTGTCAGCTGTACGTGCAATTTCAAAGAAGTGAATCCTCAAAGTGGCAGATGTAAGGACAACTTTCTCTCTGGGCTGCTTTTTGTGACATAATGCAATCAAATGTGCTTTTAGTGACTTTGGAGAACAGCTTTCAATCTGAGAGACATTTCATACATGCAGCTCATCCCAGTGACTGTATTTCAAAATACTGAAGAGGTTGACCTAACAAGCAAACATCCACTATCCGGTGACACGTTTGGGTATTTATGAGGAGACATATTGTAAATATTGTCAATCCTTTAGTGAAACCAGTGCATTAGAAATCCCCTCAGTTTACCGATTACATTTCTGCATTTTTCCATTTGAATGTATCTTGAGCTATGACGATTCCTGGCTATCACAAGTTTGATTTGTCTGTTTTAGCTGCTCTTACATTCCACAAACATCATTCATCATCTCCAAATGTTTTTTAACAAAATGTTTAAGCTGTAAACAATTAGTATGAGTCTCACACTACTGGTGTATATGAATAACTTCAATGAATAAACACTGGAAATGTATTCCAAAATAAACACGGTTGTTGGTTTGGTTGGATGAACATAATCTAGGGTTACCCATTCATTTCCTATGGCGGCCATTGTTGACCGGAAACATCATAGGTGTTACGAAGTTGACTAACCCACTCAAAACATAATGAAAGTGATCAGCAATTGTATATGTTCAAATGACTACGATAGATGACGTCATAAGGCCTTGAAAACACATTATTCATCATGATGAAAGTAGTGATTTGATCAGATTGGACCCGAACACGACAGGAGGGTGTAATATGTTGGTCTCATTTCAAAAACAGTTTTCTTTCATGAATATAACTCGGTGTCTACCTTTGTGTGTGGCATTACCGAACGCAAAATGTTTTGACCACAGTGAAATGATTGTTTTGTATATGATTTCACATATCTTTTAAATAAATGTTTGGCTTTTGGAATTTATTGGGCTCTGAAGTTCCTGGAACTGTTTGGATCCGATGAGTTTGAAACAATGGTACAGCCGCTTCCAGATCTAAATGTATTAACAGTATAATCCTAATTATAAGTGAAGGCTGATCTTTATCTGCAACTTTGCACAAATACACATGAATACATAAGACAAATGGACGGTCAGAAGAACAGCGCAGCATTCAAATGTTGATTAAGAATTGAAATGATATAAAGGCTTAGTTGTATACTCGATTCTGATTGGTCAATTCAGAACATGTGACAGATTGTTAATACAGTAGTACAGACCGCTGTCAAGGACTATAATGACGGTTGCTAATGGAGGATCAAGGGAGAGAAAGGAAAAGAGGTTAAAAGATGGAGCAATGGCCGATCGTCAGATAAATGATCAGAAGAAGACAAACAGGAAGTAAACTTCGGGAAGATAGCTTTTAGATGCGCAGCTCCGCTGTCTTGGAACAGTCTGAAAAAGGAATGGCAGCTGAGCAATTTGGTTCCACGAAATGTTTTTAAAGCAAGGATAAATGCTATCCAATCGGAAACTGTTGGAACCTGTAAATGTTACTAGCTATGTAAACTGTAGTCGATGTAAATATGCTCTATGATGTCCTTTTTGTTTTTCTGTTATGTTTATATGTATTCATGTGGAACCTACTTGCAGCAGGTCACCCTTGAAAAAGAGATCAATGATCACAATGGGATTCACCTGCATAAATAAAGGTTTTAAATGAAAAAACACTAAGAGGAACACGGTATGGGCTACAGACAGGAAGTAAACACTAACAGGAACACGGTATGGGTTACAGACAGGAAGTAAACACTAACAGGAACACGGTATGGGTTACAGACAGGAAACACTAACAGGAACACGGTATGGGCTACAGACAGGAAGTAAACACAAACAGGAACACGGTATGGGTTACAGACTAGGGGTGTTGAAAATAATCGTTTCTACGATGCATTGCGATGCGGACGTGGACGATTCGGTCTCGATGCAGTGACGGAAGATAATCGGTTATCGAGTAGTAACGTTGCTTCCTGATTTTCCGGCCGCGGCTTTTTTCTGTCACTTTAATATCAAATCGGTCTGTGACGCAGAGATCAGAGAACAGACGTGACAGCGGCACAGCAACACGGAGCAGTATGCTTTATCCACCAACACAAGGACACCAGTCCAGAACCCACAGCAGCAGGACCCGCTCTCAATCACTCCGTGTCGCTGCCGCTCAGAGACGCAGGGTCCCTGTGTCTCTGAGCCGCAGCGACACGGAGTGTGACAGGGATTTATGTTTTTCAAAAATAATCGCGTTACAATCATGTCAGGTTTTTGGTGGATTTAATTAAGTCTTGGATTGCAAAGTATGAATGTCCTCTAGCAATTTTCAGACGATATATATGTGTGTAAAGTTTGTGAAGGCAGGAGGAAAAAAGCTCCCGCGATCACCGTCTCCTCTCCGTTCCTCCAAGCCCCGCCCCCTCCCTGAAAATAATGAGTGACAGGCTGACAGTGACCCGATAGAAACTTTATTATTCACTTAATCACTGAGATATAATGAAGCTAATTTAATCTCATACATTCATGGGATTTATGTAACAGTCAGACAGAGAATGTAAGTGTGCACCCACATGCACTATTTTAGTTTGTATATGCTGTTGTAAATACTCCTGTTGTCTGCTGTGTTCAGACTCAAGGTGTGTGATGCCACATTCAGGACATTCAGTGTCCTTTCTTAACAGAAGGCCGTGGCTAGAAGCTGCAGCTAGACTGCAGAAGCATTAGCTTTTTGTTTTTGAGGATGGAACAACTTCACACACGGAGGCTAGACCTATACAATTCATTTATTTTGGTTTTAAATTAATGTCAAGACATTTATGTTTTTGATTTCTGAAGCACTTTCTAAATAATAAAAATAGAGTTCATATGTATTTACTGCATGTATGCATTGATGAAAAATAAGCCATGTGCAGTAATATAGAAAATTGAGGATGCAACGCATTGGTATGATTCGTGATGCACCGGGATGCACGGGATATCGAACCGAATCGAATCGTTGACAGGATAATCGTAATCGAATCAAATCGTGACACCAGTGAAGATGCACAGCCCTATTACAGACAGGAAGTAAACACTAACAGGAACACGGTATGGGTTACAGACAGGAAGTAAACACTAACAGGAACACGGTATGGGTTACAGACAGGAAGTAAACACTAACAGGAACACGGTATGGGCAACAGACAGGAAGTAAACAGGAACACGGTATGGGTTACAGACAGGAAGTAAACACTAACAGGAACACGGTATGGGTTACAGACAGGAAGTAAACACTAACAGGAACACGGTATGGGTTACAGACAGGAAGTAAACACTAACAGGAACACGGTATGGGTTACAGACAGGAAGTAAACACTAACAGGAACACGGTATGGGTTACAGACAGGAAGTAAACACTAACAGGAACACGGTATGGGTTACAGACAGGAAGTAAACACTAACAGGAACACGGTATGGGCTACAGACAGGAAGTAAACACTAACAGGAACACGGTATGGGCTACAGACAGGAAGTAAACACTAACAGGAACACAGTATGGGCTACAGACAGGAAGTAAACACTTACAAGAACACGGTATGGGTTACAGACAGGAAGTAAACACTAACAGGAACACGGTATGGGTTACAGACAGGAAGTAAACACTAACAGGAACACGGTATGGAATACAGACAGGAAGTAAACACTAACATGAACACGGTATGGGCTACAGACAGGAAGTAAACACTAACAGGAACACGGTATGGGTTACAGACAGGAAGTAAACACTAACAGGAACACGGTATGGGCTACAGACAGGAAGTAAGCACTAACAGGAACACGGTATGGGTTACAGACAGGAAGTAAACACTAACAGGAACACAGTATGGGCTACAGACAGGAAGTAAACACTAAGAGGAACACGGTATGGGCTCTGTAGTGTTTAAGGACTGTAAACAGACTTGGACAGTGCTGCCGTAAAGTCGTTGTCGCAGTTCCAGCTGTTAATGCGCCATGAATGGAATTTTTTACGGAAGAAATAAGATAATTTTTAAGTCAATAAAATCATTTCAATTCATATTGGGAGTCAAGTTGTTAGTTTGTTTAGTATCTGGCCGTGTAATAAGCGGGATAATTCACGTCGGGCTCCCCCCATAATGACCGCCTCGCTGCACACTATCCCTTACTTGGAAGCTTACTGTTGAGGTTGTGAGCGGTATACCTATAGGATAAGGCTGTAGACTATTTTACTTCCCTCTGTCCTGTCTTTGTGTTTCCCGCTTGTTGTGCGTGTTTGCCCCGCTCTGACTCTTTCCATCAGTTTCCAAACACCTGCTGCCCCTGTTTCTTTAACTGCCCCCTCCAGCTATGTCTTGTCAGTGCCATTAGTCCTGTCTGAAGATATGCTTTTCTTTCCGATGTGCCCTGGTCAGTATGTCATCATTGTTTACATTTTCATTTTTCTACGTGATTGTTTCCATGTTCCATTTCCCTATTTCCAGATTATCCCTCATGTTCCCTTATTTAAATTTGAATTAAATGTTACCTTTATTTATCCAAGATAGGTCTCATTGAGATTACATATATATTGTTCAAGAGAGTCCTGGCCCAAGAATGTTAACAGCAGCACAGTTACAGACAATTTTAAAACACACAATCACAACACAGTCATACAACAGTTAGCCAAAGCATGCACAGCCACGGCCACGGCCTGCTTCAAGGTCATTTAGAGTCACTTTGAGTTTGTTTAGAGAAACCAGCTCTCTGAGTTTCAGCTCAATTTGCAGCTGGTTCCAAGCCACAGGAGCAGCGTAACTAAACGCCCTCTTTTCCAGTTCAGAACTGACTTTTGGTACAGTTAGATGAAACAGTCCGTACTGAACTGGGGATTTGGATATATATTTGCTACCTGTGTTTCTGACTTCCCTCTATACACGGTGAAAACATGCCTGTTCCATTTTTACAACATCCTCCGAGGGCCGTACAAATTATTGAACTCAACCTCTGCTTAAAAAACTAAAATCACAGCCCATTCATTTCGCCTTTCTTCCATGCTGTGCAAAGAAAACACAACCTCTTAATCCAGATATCTCACCATGACTCGTGCATGCATGCAGGTGCACCTTGTGGCATAACCACCAAAACAGAAAGATATGGACACAAGATGTGTGCAAATGGATTTAGTATTCTATCCATGTGATCATGATGTAAGTGGGGGGGGTGGACCTAACCTACTCTAGAGGGGTCCGGGGGCATGCTCCCACCGGTAAGACCTTTTTTTTTAAATGTTGAAGTCAAAAGCCTCGCATCAATCTGGTGCACTTTGAGAGCAAAATTAAGAGATCTATGGATACATCTCTCAACACCCATATATATAGACATTTTTATTCATTGGGATAAACCCCTTGAGATGCACCATCTCGTTTTCAAGGGGGTCCCGACAATAGCAACAACTTACAGACATACATAAACAAAAAGACAAAATGCAAAACATGACACACAAGACAAACCGCATACAGTCTGTTAAGTAAAATTCAAGCAATGCACGCAATCATTACAATTTGAGACAGTCGAGCAAATCAGTTTCATCAATATCAGTTATAACAAGTACAGAGCAGTTGAAAGTGAGATAACAATGCACGTTTAAATATACCCAATGATCAGAGTTGGGTGTAACGCGTTACTGTAATAATATTACTTTGTCGGTAACGGAGTAGTGTAACGCGTTTTTTTATAATTCAGTAATCACACTACAGTTACGAACATTGCCCCGAAGAGAACATTTGAAACTTTAGCAGTCTGCGTGATCTGCCTGCAGGGAGGGGCGGGCCGGCCCTGCGACTAAAGTAACGAGTAAAGTAACACATTACTTTATGTAGAGAGTAACGAACAGAGATGGGGTCGTTACTAAAAAAAAGTAATATATTACACATTACATATTACTTTAAAAAAAATTAATATATTACACTACTTCGTTACTCTCTACATAAAGTAATTTGTTACTTTACTCGTTACTTTACTCGTTACTTTACTCCCAGGGCCGGCCCGCCCCTCCCTGCAGGCAGATCACGCAGACTGCTAAAGTTTAAAATGTTCTGTTTAGTTCAGTTTCCATTGTCGCATAAGACTGATCCAGATAGCTCCTGAATGTTTTCCTATCTGACCATGGCTGTCCTCTGTCTCCTGCTATCTGTATATGTTGCGCAGTCTATCTCTGCTCACGCTGTTGCGTCAGCGTGTTCTCCTGCGTGTTGGCCATGTGTTGCACTGGAGCCAGACTAGAGCACACCGCAGCCGAGCACGTACATGCGTGAGTGGCAATAACTCTCCTTACCAGCAGGCGGCGGTAGTGTGTATTCGTCATTCAAAACAGGCAACAACCGGAAAACAGAGAAGAAGAACAGACTACGTGTGTAATAAATAAACAACAGCTATGTGCGTTAGCTTAACCTTAGCATGTGTTCTTTGCAGGTGTTTGTTGAGGTTTGATTATGACTGATTTTAGAAAGTAACGAAGTAACGCGTGTCGGTGCAATGTTAGTAACTGTAGTGTGATTACTGAATTATAAAAGTAGCGCGTTACACTACTCCGTTACAGACAAAGTAATATAATTACAGTAACGCGTTACACCCAACTCTGGTAACGAAGTAGTGTAATATATTACTGTTTTTTAAAGTAATATGTAATATGTAATATATTACTTTTTTTTTAGTAACAACCCCATCTCTGCCAATGATGCAAGAGATCTAATAGCAGCAGGTAAAGTATTCCAGTCTGTTGGGGCTTTGAACATGAATGCTCTTCTGCCAATCAATTTTGTTGCAGAGGGGACAGAGAAATAAATCTGAACAGAATGTCTAACTTGATGATTTGGTGAGTAGGGTACAAAATACTGCTGTAAATAAGGGGGATAGTTAAGATAAATGCATTTAAATATCAGCTGAAGCCAATGCATGTGTCTTCTTACATTTAAAAAAGGCCATCTAAGTTGGCTATACATTGTGCAGTGATGTGTACGAAAAGGACAACCAAGAACAAATCTGCATAGTCTGTTGTAGGCTGTGTTGAGTGGAGCAAGATCTGATTTCAGTGCATTTTGGTAGACAACATCACAATAGTCCATAATTGGAAGAATAAGTTGAGAAGCAGTTCTCTTTCGGACACTGAGCGTAAAACAATTGCGAGAGCGGTGGAAAACACCCATTCCGTAATTGACATTTTGTATTACATGCTTTATATGTAGTTTAAATGAAAGTTTAGAGTGTAGACATAAGGGGTGTTGAAAATAATCGTTTCTACGATGCATTGCGATGCGGACGTGGACGATTCGGTCTCGATGCAGTGACGGAAGATAATCGGTTATCGAGTAGTAACGTTGCTTCCTGATTTTCCGGCCGCGGCTTTTTTCTGTCACTTTAATATCAAATCGGTCGGTGACGCAGAGATCAGGGAACAGACGTGACAGCGGCACAGCAACACGGAGCAGTCTGCTTTATCCACCAACACAAGGACACCAGTCCAGAACCCACAGCAGCAGGACCCGCTCTCAATCACTCCGTGTCGCTGCCGCTCAGAGACGCTGTGTCTCTGAGCCGCAGCGACACGGAGTGTGACAGGGATTTATGTTTTTCAAAAATAATCGCGTTAAAATCATGTCAGGTTTTTGGTGGATTTCATTAAGTCTTGGATTGCAAAGTATGAATGTCCTCTAGCAATTTTCAGACGATATATACGTGTGTAAAGTTTGTGAAGGCAGGAGGAAAAAAGCTCCCGCGATCACCGTCTCCTCTCCGTTCCTCCAAGCCCCGCCCCCTCCCTGAAAATAATGAGTGACAGGCTGATAGTGACCCGATAGAAACTTTATTATTCACTTAATCACTGAGATATAATGAAGCTAACTTAGCCTCATGCATTCATGGGATTTATGTAACAGTAAGACAGAGAATGTAAGTGTGCACCCACATGCACTATTTTAGTTTGTATATGCTGTTGTAAATACTCCTGTTGTCTGCTGTGTTCAGACTCAAGGTGTGTGATGCCACATTCAGGACATTCAGTGTCCTTTCTTAACAGAAGGCCGTGGCTAGAAGCTGCAGCTCGACTGCAGAAGCATTAGCTTTTTGTTTTTGAGGATGGAACAACTTCACACACGGAGGCTAGACCTATACAATTCATTTATTTTGGTTTTAAATTAATGTCAAGACATTTATGTTTTTGATTTCTGAAGCACTTTCTAAATAATAAAAATAGAGTTCATATGTATTTACTGCATGTATGCATTGATGAAAAATAAGCCATGTGCAGTAATATAGAAAATTGAGGATGCAACGCATTGGTATGAATCGTGATGCATCGGGATATCGAACCGAATCGAATCGTTGACAGGATAATCGTAATCGAATCGAATCGTGAGACCAGTGAAGATGCACAGCCCTAGTAGACATACACCAAGATATGTAAAGCTATCAACGTTATGCAGAGAAGTGCCATCCTTACATGTTATTACTAGGTTTGGATCTGAGCTTCTGCCTGGTACCAAAGACGATGGTATAAGATTTTGTTTTGTTAAGCAGTAGTTTATTGTGTGATAGCCAATAAACTACTGCTTAACAAAACATGAAATATGAAACAGAACTGTAAACAGATGTACTTTTTCTTTATGGATATTTTAAAAATCACTCCCCTTTTAAACAGTATGACAGATGAACAGATCACCACTGGGCTTTCAACTAAAGACACAGCCACGCAAAAACTCCGGCATGTACGGCTCCTTATGGATACTGCAATCTTTGAAGTGCTGGAGCGGCGTTCCGGTGCTCTCCGTCAGCGCTATGCCTACACCCCTGTCAGACGAGACATAACTACGTGACGACACGTTAGGCTCGTGTTGTGTTCAAGGAACCTGTCCTTCGCCAGGAAAAACAGGCACTCGCTTTTTTAATTATTTATTATTTTATAATTTTATTATAATATAAAGATTTCTTGAATTCTTTTTTTTTCGGGTGTTTATAAATTACCTCGAGGGCAGGGGCGACGGGTACTGTAGGCTAGGGAAGGCTAAGCCTTCCCACATATTTGTGCCACTGTATCCTGGTAAAATAAAAATATAATGTATCATGTTTGTGTCTTTGACATTAGCGCTGCTATGCAGCCACCAGTGCCCTGTGCACTACGAAGCCAGTTCAACAGACCCTGGATATGTTTGAGTTATCTTAACTTACCCTAACAAAAACGAGATCTCGCTAAGCGGTCCTACGACGCTGGTTATCAACTTGGTAAATCAAGCCAGGGTTTCTCTCTCCAGCTGAGAGCGCCTTCACATGAAAGGGGCGGGGTTAGCAACATTTGACCAATCACAAACGGGGACAAAGACAGCACAGCGTCAAACGTCATTAATGAAAAGTAAACTAATATTAGAACAAATATGAACTTTAAACATCCATGACTTTAACATATGATCCAGGATACAAGCCACATAGTTGCACCTGCAAGGAGAATACAGAACAACTGGTTAAAAAAGAACTACAGAGTGTTTGAAAGCGTACAACAGTTTTTCATCGATCTTGCCAAAGCCTTCGACACTGTAGATCACCAACTGCTTCTGGGAAAGCTTAGATGCATTGGTGTCACTAACCAATCGATAGCCTGGTTTGAAAACTACCTGTCCATGCGCACCCAGTGTGTACAATCTGGAAATCTGATGACACAGCCCCTATCCATCTCTAAGGGAGTACCACAAGGCTCTATCCTAGCACCCATCCTATTCTCAATATATATAAATGACATGGAGAAATCAGTGGGCAACTCCTCTATCCACCTATATGCTGATGACACGATTCTGTACACTGCTGGCCCTTCCCCAGATACTGTCCTGAAAACTCTTCAGGATAGTTTTCAGAGAATCCAGGCACATCTCTCTGCCCTTGGCCTGGTCCTGAACACAACTAAAACCAAGAGCATGTGGTTTGGCCGCAGTGGTGCCTCGCAAACTGGCACTATTGTGACCGCCGATGGCCGCGACCTCAAAATAGTTCAATCTCATAAATACCTTGGATTTTGGATTGACAGTAATCTGTCATTCTCAGAACATCTCTCCACAATTCAGACCAAGGTTTAAAGCTCGACTCAGCTTTCTATATAGGAATCACTCATCATTCACTTTGTTACGTTCCCAGCTCGCTTAGGGTAAAAGGGAAGCAACACGAAACCAGGTGTTCTTGGTAAGAGGTTGATTTTAATAATAAACTAAAAATAAAGATGATATCAAAAATACAGGCTCTTAAAACCTGTTCACAATAACGCTACACAAAACGAAGGTCACAGATTATCACAGTCATAGCACACTATGGGCACTTAAGGCTAAAATAGGACAGGAAACTGGCATCCATTGGCGTCCGGGCAACGGCACATCTCATATACATATGACATACACAGCTGAAAACAATCCCAGACAGGTTAACGAGCAGACAGCAGCAGCAGCCGTGACACACTTCATCTGCTAAACTCTCTCTGGTCCAGATGACGGTCCTTCCTCTGTTCCACTACGGTGATACCATCTACCGCTCGGCGTGTAAAGGAGCTCTCGATCATTTAGACGTTCTGTATCACTCCGCCATCCGCTTCTCCACCAATGCCCCCTGCAGGACACACCACTGTGACCTGTACTCTCTGGCTAACTGGCCCTCTCTTGAGACCAGACGCAACATCCACTGGCCGATGTTTGTTTACAAAACACTCCTAGGCCTCACCCCCTTCTACCTCACACAATTACTGCAACTCCGCACACCCCCAACGCACAACACCCGGTCAGCTACAAGCATCCTGCTAAAGATCCCTAAAGCCCATGCATCCTTTGGCCGCTCCGCCTTTCAGTGTGCGGCAGCAGATAGCTGGAATGTCTTTCAGAAAACGTTGAAAATGAAAACCTTTGTCTCCCCCCGCACCTTCAATGTCACTGTTATTGACATCCTGGTACACACATGTAGCTGCTTTGCCTGATGCTGATTTTAATGACTGATTGAACCACAGCAATATTGTTTTAGAGTTTGTATATGTTTAACTGCTATGCCTGTCATCTTTGCTCTACGTGTTTGTGTTGTCTCCTGGGTTCTGTAGTGCCCGGAGTCTGTCTTTTTATTTGTTTCCCTCCCAGACCCCATCCCCTCAAGAAGCCTTTGCCTCCTGTCAGGTCATCATTGTAAATAAGAATTTGTTCTGAATTGATTTTCCTGGATAAACAAAGGTTCTACTACTACTACTTTATGATATCACTCAGACACGAGTGGATCTGACTTTAATTACATTTGTCTTGAGTGTTTCGTCAACTTAATGTGTTGCTTAAAATAATACGTCTGCATACAGTATGTGACAATGTAAGTGTTGCACGGCCAGATACGGCTCAGCTGACTCAGGTAAGGAAATATTGTGATATTATATGATCGATGATCTGATTGATGATGTGATGTCAGTGTGATATGAATGATACGTACAACACGTTGGCGTCTTCTCTGCATACGGCAGTTTAAACTGTATTTCCTTTATCCTGTAATATGAGTGGAGATATTTAAACTCCGCACACTGAGCTCTGATTGGTCAGCAGGCGGTGCTTTCACTGAGAGTTGATCTCTTTTCTATAGACGCCGGAGGCGCGCAGCGTCAGGTACAAAAAAGTGATTCAGCCTTCCCAAACCTGAGCCTCACGCGCCGCCTATGCTCGAGGGCTGTTTACGGCCTGGAGGCCGGAGGTTCCCACCCCTGCCCTAAAGGGACATGAAAAAAAAGAGAGGGGTCTGCACCGGAACTGTCCTGAGAGTGGAGGTCTGCAGGCAGGCTCCCATGAAAAAAAAAGTAAGTCGGGATAACGGGTTAGTATCTCGTGCGCACGAGTTTTATTATTATGTTTATTGTTGTTATCTGTAGGGCTTTGTCCTAATATTTAATTTGTATCAAACTATGTTGAAAGATTAGTTTAATATAATTAATTTTTTTTGCTAGGCAATTCTGAATGAAATTCTGAATGAAAGGCTGCGAGACTGGTTTCTCGCTGGGTTGAGTCGTGTGGGGTCTTGAGTGAGATGCGGCGCAGCAGCCTGTCAGTTTACTCTTGCTAGATTAGTTTGGCTATTATCATTTATATTTATATGCAACAATGGATATCAGGAAGTGGTTCACGAAAGGAATATGGCAACTCAGCGCCAGATGCAGCACATTAGAAGACATCGCTTACGTTACCAACGAGCTAGCAAGCCAGGGACATTTAGGGAGGCGGGCAATCAATTATATTTTGTAGAGAAATTGACTCTCAGGCCGGCTCTCTCACAAACTGCTCTGTGCGAAAGCACACCGCTGCACAGGGACGGGTGGCACAGTGGTCTGTGCATCCGATCATCAGATCAAGGGGAGCTCCTGCCGCCACTGCGTCAGGCCATGGGGGCTTGGGCAAGACACTTCACCCGGATTTGCTCCTGTGGGTATTGTCCACAGTACATTGGTATGATACCAATGTGTACTTGTAAAAGCGCCTCGATGACCTGTGGCGCAGTGCGCTGTGCAATGAGCATCAGATCAAGGGGTGAAACCTGCCGCCGCTGCTGCGTCTGTAAAGCCGTTGTGTCCTTGGGCAAGACACTTCACCTGAACTTGCTCCTGTGGGTATTGTCCACAGTTTCTGACCATTGCATGTATAACAAATATGTGTAAAGCGCTTTGAGCACTGGAAAAGCGCTATAATAAATGTAAGGAATTATTATTATTATTGTACACGCTCTCTGCCTCGCTCAATCTTTCTCTCCATGGCTCAACCTCACTCCACCTCTCCACCCTGCGTGCGCTCAGGTTTGCCTGCGTGCTTGCCCAAGTTGGCACAGCGTTACAAATGTGCCACAAAACCAACCAATGGATGTATAATAAGACCGTCAACATTCGTAGATCACCGTTCAGTAAAAAGTATCAAAGCCAGGCTCACTATCTCCCCCCTTCCCTTTCTACACTTAGATTCAGTTTGACGGTGAGCATGTGTTGAATCTGTTGTTATCACACATGCTCTTTTCAACGGGTTGCTGTCTATACTGTACACAGCGGAACACTTTGGCTCAACAGTTGTTTTCCAATACAAGTGCACACCGTCTATATACCAAATTACCTCGAGGGTGTGGATGGCTGTCAGAGGAGCACCTGTGGTATCAGGCTGATCTATCACAGACCTGCAGGAACAGATGGGCTCCACTGCATCGTTAGCAACCACAATCCACAGGGGCGTCGGTGCATCATCAGTTTCTGATTCAGCTCATGAATATTCAAAGCTCGTCTTTTCTCCCAGACAATGTGATGAACGCCGAGGCCAAAGTTCCATTGAGCATATGTGGACTGGATATGGATCAAATTATAACCCTCACCCTAATGTATCTCTTGATATGTGTGCACTTGACAACGAGGATTTGGGCGTGACGGATCTCTACTCAAAGACCACCATCCCAAGTGAAAATACGATGCAGATATCAATGTTTTGGGTAATTAGACTTTTATCCACACACTATTTCATTATCAGATGTCCCTCATCTCAGCTGGTGGGATTCAGCTAACACTGAACTCATCAGGCAGGAGAACAGGGCCAAAGGTGATGTACTCCTTTATTAACTTGTCATCCATCCTCTCCCGACCCGTCCTCCCAAACAGAGGGGAACCAGGTGCTTTGGAAGTCTGCACCTTCCTTATTTGGTTTCCTGTCGCACATTTTAATCTGCTCCGCTGATTGCTTTTCTCCTGCCTTGGCTGACAGCCCAACAGAGCCTCATCACAGGGCCAGCATTTTATGTCACTGCTGCCCAAACAATCAGCACGACAGATTATGGTAATGCTGGGGAGCAGTGTCAGCCTCTGATAGGCCACTGTCCCAGTCACTAGCATCACCATGCAAAGAATGCCTTCACTGGCTCTAACAGCAGACCAATAAGCCTGTCACCTGTTCTAAACAAACTACTAGAACATGTCGTATTCAATCAAATACAATGCTATTTTTCTGTCTGATGAGCAGGGTTGGGAGGGTTACTTTGTAAATGTAATCAGTTACTGATTACTGATTACATGGCTCTGAAAGTAATCTGAATACAGTTACAGTTACATGTCTTAAAAATCAGATTACTTTTAGATTACTTTTGGATTACTTTCTTTTTCCATCACAGATGGGTATGTTTTGGTGAACAGGAGGCACAAAAAGCAAAAGGAAACTGCACGTGTTTTACTGTTTTAATGGCTTATCAAGAGCACACTGAAACATCACATCTGAAACGATGTAACAACATAATACACTCTTTGGGGATGCAGTTTGGGATGTGAGGAGTGAGGACACGGCTTAGAACGGGCGTGTCGCCTTCTGTCCTGTCTGTCCAGCCAAACCTATTACATCTGCGGCGGTAATAGGTTTTGTGCGCTGTGATGATTCGGCTGTACCTTTAGCAATGAATATTACATGTTGTGAGGAAATCTTTCCACCAATAATTCCAATAAGTAGTCCAAAATGTATTCACTTCAGGTTTACGAAAGTAACTGTAATCAGATTACTCGTTTTTCAAATGTAACGCGAGCTGAATACTTACTTGATTTTTGTATTCTGATTGTAACACCGTTACATGTATTCCGTTACAACCCAACCCTGCTGATGAGTGAATATCAACATGCGTATAGAGAGGGTCACTCAACAGCCACAGCATTAACACAGCTGACAGATCAATGGATGAAAGAGATTGATGTGAAAAAATGGTGGGAGCAGTACTATTAGATTATAGCGCTGCCTTTGATTTGATAAACCATATCATTTTACTTGACACATTGGAGTGCTATGGTTTTGCCCCAAAGGCGATATCATGGCTAGAAAGCTATCTATATAACATAACTCAAAGTGTATACTTTAATGGCAGTATCTCCAGTGCTAGATGTGTTGCAAGTGGAATACCACAAGGAAGTTCACAAGGTCCTTTAATCTTCTCAATCGTTACAAATGATTTTACATTAACTCTTGAAAAAGCACAAGTCTCCATGTACTCGGATGACACCACAATATCTACACAGGCTGCCACAATGGGTGAGGTAACTGATATTCTGAACAAAGAACTGGAAACAGTAATGGAATGGGTGACCAGCAACAAATTAGTGCTCAACATTCAAAAAACTAAAAGTATTGTATTTGGCACAAATGACGTACTAAGGTCTAAACCGCAGTAGAATCTGATGCTGAATAACGTAGAGGTTGAGCAGGTGGAGGAAACAAAGCTCCTGGGACTCATCCTCGTGAACAATTTATCATGGACGAAACACAGAGTCAGTGGTGGCAAAGATGAGGAGGAATACATCTGTCATCAAGAGGTGCTCAGTGGTGTTACCCCCGCAGCTGACAAGACAAGTCATTGAGACTCTAGTCCTTTCACAACTGGACTACTGCTCAATGATCTGGTCAGGGGCAACCAGAGTGACCTGGGGGCAAACCAGAGGGACCTGGGGGCAAACCAGAGGGACCTGGGAAAGCTGCAACTGGTTCAAAACAGAGCAGCTCGCTTGCCCTTAGGTGGACACAAAGACATCATGTAAACACAATGCATGTCAGGCTCTCCTGGACATTAGTCACAGAGAGGCTGATGGTATCACTCCCTTGTCTTTTTGAGAAACATAAATGAGCTGAAGCATCCAACCTGTCTATATAAGCAACGCACACCTAGCTCTAACATCCATACATATAAAACGAGACATGCCACAAGAGGTTGCTATCAAATCCCTAAAGCCAAAGCAGAGTCCATGAAGAGCACAGTGCTGTATCGAGCCATGGCTGCATGGAACACACGGCCACATCAGATTTCTAAAGAAACCACTAGAGCAAGCTTCAGAAGACGATTGAAGAAGCATCTAGAAGCCCACAGACTGGAAGTTACACAGGCAGCAGACAGGTTATGGTGAACATACAGCAGCACACCGATTCATATAGGTTTGTTAAACACATGCAGGAATATGGTACTTTCGCTAACATAGACACACACACAGCCTTTCACAGTTATGATGAGGATTGTATTTGTTTAGTTTGTTTTACTCTCAAAGAAGCGAAGGGAGACATTTGTAAAATCACTAATATTATTAATCTTTTTTTTTCTTTCCATGGAAATGGGGAATCAGAAAATAAGCTGTATGTGATGGTTGATATGAAAGTCACTGTTTGAAGGAAAATGTACGCCGTACATAATTTGTATCATTGTCTTGTAATGTACTGTCGAATGTCATGTTTTATGTTATTTGTGGACCCCAGGAAGATTAGCTGTTGTTATGCACCAGCTGATGGGGATCCTAATAAACTATAAACTATAAACTATAAACCGGGGATTTATACAGTGTGGGTGATTAAGTTCAATTTTTATTTTGTTTGTTTTGCAGGTTTAGTTTACACGTTTTAAATGCAAGTGTACATTTATTTATGTTATTCGTTGTGTTTGACTATCATTCTTCTGCCCTCACCAAGTAGAGAGCTAAACACTCTGGATGTATTTGTTATAGGAGCGGTGTGAAACTGTAAAGGTGGTAAAGACAACAAAAGATATGCATACGTAATTGCATACTCGATATGGACTAGAAACAATTGTATGCTTGCTTGTTTCGTTTGCAAATAAAAGGTCAAACGCATACCAGTGGAAAGACTGTTTTTCTCTTGCGGCAGCATTTATTGGATTACTGCAGCCGCAACATAAAGTAAGTAATAAGTACAATAATAATGAGTACATCTGTAATAATCCTACATATATATTGACAACATAATGTACATATATATCAAATATTTTCTCAAATAAAGGTGGAAGATTGGATGGATCTCTAAATTCAAATGAACTCAAAAAGTCTCAAGGGTGAAAACACATACACATATACTCTCCATGTGGCTCACATACAAAATGGTAGAACGGAAACTGATCACAACCTTTTTAACTGGGAAAACACATGTGCCTGCCCCTAGAGGCCACTAACACTGTAAGAATAAAAAGGAGACAGAAAAGTGTGTACGTGGGTGTGTGCATGCATGTCAGTCATGGGAAAGATGGTTAACATTTCTAAATTGTAATGAATTTAGAAACGTTACCTGGTCTAGAGTGAATAACTCTGCTATGCAGACTGTAGCTTTGCTTAGAGTCGGTGGGACAGGACTTCTGGTTGGGCGAACATGTGAGGGCTGCATTGTCTCGTTCTCCCACGACTTTCATTTAAAACCATCGAATTTGAGTTAAACCCATATTGTGTGAACATAATTTGGACTATAAATTAGAACAAGCCGATGTGATGCCGAAACCTGCGTTGAAAACGGAGACGAAACAGGCAAAAAAGACAGAAACTGCTGTCTCAACTGCTAGTGAAGTTGCTGGCCCGGATTTGGTTAGCATAATTAGCCTGCTTGAAGAGCACAGAGCTAGCTCAGAGCTAGCTCAGAGCTAGCACAGAGCTAGCATTTCAGCTGACTTCAAAGCTGTCTTTGCCGTACTGGAGGCAAAGCTGAACCAAACGCAGACCAAGGTAGCAGAACATGGGGAACAAATTGACTCTCTTGAGACCAATGCCAATTTGCAAGATCAGCGACTCCGTATACTCGAGAAGAAGTGTGCGGTATTAGCAGATAGCAATGCTAATCTAGCTGCGAAGACCGCAGATCTGGAAGGTCGGAGCCACAGAAATAACAATAGAATCATTGGACTTCCTGTGTCTATTGAGGGACCCAGGCCTACAACCTTCTTTTCTGAACTTTTGGTCGAGCTGCTAGGCAATGAAACTCTCCAATCCCCTCCCGAGCTGGACCGTGCACCCAGAGCACCGGCTGCTAGGCCGCAGCCAGGGGCGAGACCGCGACCTGTGATAATGTGGCTGCATCGCTACCAAGTCAAGGACCTGATTGTCCGGGAAGCCCGCAAGAGACGAGGGGATCTCCGCTACCGTGGGACACCAGTGCAGATCTACGAAGACTTCACACAGGAGGTCCTCGAACAGCGGGCGAAATACCGGGACATCATGTCAAAGCTGTACAACCTAGGCCTCAGACCGGCTCTTCTGTTCCCTGCTCGCCTGCAGATCACACTTGGAAGCAGGGCTAAGAAAAGGTTCCCCTCGCCCCTGGAGGCTGTAGCCTTTGCAGCTGGCTATGAACGCGAGCTGGCTAACTAACCACTGATGTTGTGCTAGGCTAGTGGTGGCTGGGCTAGGCTAGGCTAAACCACGCTAGCACTGCATTGATGGTGGACTGGGTACGTTACAACCATTATGTTGGGACACAATTGATTGTATCATCTAACGTTACCTAGCCATGACAGCACAATACGACATGTTGTTTACATTTTTTTTTGTATGATTACATTTTTATATTTACACCATATACCCGGGGTATTTTTTGTCTTTTACACTTTTTCGAATGTCCTTGTTAACCCATGCTGTTCACAATTGTTTCTGGGCACTTTACAGCCGTCGCTCTGTTGGGATGTAATTTCTTTTATTACTAAAGTTACTGGGCCAAGACAGTACACAATGTGACATGTTTACATCTATTTTTATTTTATTTAATTGTTTTCAATTTTTTGTATTTACATTCTATACCCGGGATGTTCTTGCACTTTTGCAATGTTATTGTTAACATGTGCTGTTCACAATTGAAACACTTATTAAGGAGGTTGTATCTGCATGATGTGGGTACTGAGACACCGTGAAGAAGGAGAGATTATTCAGGTAGGGAAGTCATTGCCAATTTCATTGGCAGATGGAGCTAAGGGAGGGAGAGGGCGGGCATTTATCTTGATGGGGCTATAGGTTTCCATTTGTTTGAGGCAGCTGTTTCATTTACATTCTGTTTTGTCACTGTTCTCCCCATTTTTAGTTGTGGATGTTCTAAGGCTGATTTGACACTTTCGATGCTGTATGCGGTGTCATGGCTAATGTATCTGGTACAGGGACTGGTGGTGGACAGGCGGCCAGGATACTCTCTTTGAACACTGGTGGGTTGAATGCTTCGGTGAAATGCACAAAGATTATGACACATCGTAAAAACCTGAATGCGGATATAATGTTTATACAAGAGACACATCCCTGTAACTCTGATCAGCGAAAGCTGAATAGGCCGTGGATTGGACAAATGTTTCATTCACAATTTAACCTAAAGACAAGGGGCACAGCCATTTTAATTCGGAAAAAAGTAAATGTCACCCCTACTAGCTACTAATACACTTTTAGATCCAAATGGACGTTATGTCATCATTTCTGGTACTCTCTATCAGAAGCCGGTCATCTTAGTTTCTGTGTATGCTCCCAATTGGGATGATCATCATTTTGTGAAATCGCTATTCTCCACCATCCCCGATTTGAATTCCCATCTATTGATACTGGGAGGAGATATGCATTGTGTTATAGACCCAACACTAGACAGATCTAGTTCCAGAACTGTGGTGCCCTCTAAAACGGCACAGACTCTCTCTGCTTTTATGGACCATTATGGCTACGTCGACCCGTGGAAATGTGTACACCCCTTGGCTAGGCAATACTCTTTCTTTTCCCATGCACATCGTTCATACTCTTGCATAGATTATTTTATTGTTGATAAAACATTTATTTCGTCGATTATCTCCGTTCAGTACTCACCGATAACTGTATCAGATCATTAAACTGTGATCCTGGACCTTCACTTTGATCATAAGCCTAAGGAATTTAGATTCTGGCGTCTTGACCCTCTTTTACTTTCTGATGCAGCCTTTTGTGAGTGTATTTCGGAATCAATTGCATTCTTCTGTGAGACCATCCAAAATGAAGAGACCTCTGCGTCCCTACTCTGGGAAACCCTTAAAGCTTTTCTTAGGGGTAAGATCATCTCGCATACGTCTCATGTTAATACATTTTGTAGAGCACGCCAAAGAGAACTGGAAGAATATATCATTAATCTAGACAACCAACTCTTCTCCACTCAATCACCTGATCTATTTAAAGAACGGAAGGGGCTCCAAACAGAACTTGACCTTCTCCTAACAAGAGAGGCTGAATGACTCCTTCTACCTTCACGAGGGTCTATATATGAACATGGTGATAAAGCTGGCCGTCTCCTGGCCCACCAACTAAAGGTTAGGGTGGCCTCGAACCAAATCACCCAGATACGGGACGGGTTGGGCTCTCTCACTTCTGACCCGGGAGAGATTAATAACATCTTTAAAACCTACTACTCTCGTCTCTACACGTCTGAATCCCCTGATAACGAAGATCAGCTACATACATTTTTGGATAAGTTAGATATGCCCAAGATTTCGACTAACAACCGACAGACACTAGATGCCAACCTGCAGCTCGCTGAGATTAAAGAGGCAATACAGTCCATGAATAGTGGCAAATCACCGGGACCTGACGGATATCCGGTAGAATTCTACAAAAAATTCTCAAATCAACTGTCCCCATTATTATTAGATATGTTTAATTCATCGTACTACCAAGGCTCACTGCCGCCCAGCCTTATGCAAGCCTCTATCTCTCTGATCTTTAAGAAGGGCAATGACCCGTTGAGCTGTGCATCATATCGCCCAATCTCGCTCCTGTCTGTAGATGTGAAAATACTTGCGAAGATTTTTGCTCGCAGGTTAGAATCTATTATACCCTCCATCATTTCGGAAGATCAGACGGGATTCATAAGAGGGAGGCACTCCTTCACAAATGTCCGAAGACTTCTCAGCGTCATCCACAGCCTGCCTTCTCCTGCTGACCCGGAGGTTGTCATATCTCTTGATGCTGAGAAGGCCTTCGACAGGGTTGAGTGGGCCTATCTGTTTTCTGTCCTTCAACAGCTGGAATTTGGTCCAGGCCTCATCTCCTGGGTTAGACTTCTGTACTCTTCTCCTCACTTCTCTGTATGTACGCACCCAGCGCTCCAAATTCCCTCTTTTCCGCGGGACGCGTCAGGGGTGTCCTTTTTCCCCACTACTATTTGCCATTGCTATCGAGCCATTGTCGATTGCTCTAAAAGCGGAGAGAGGAATTAAGGGGATTCAGAGAGGGGATATCGAACACAGGGTCTCGTTATATGCTGACGACCTTCTTCTGTATGTGCGCAATCCTATAGCTAGTAATCCACACATTCTCTCACTTTTTACCACTTTTGGTTCATTTTCAGGATACAAATTAAACATCCAAAAGAGTGAATCAACCAATTGGCTACAGAATTACCTCCGTTGTCGTTGCCTTTTAGAATATCCAATTCAGGGTTTAAATATCTGGGCATTGCAATCACGCAGTCTTTTAGTGCGCTACGGGAACAAAATATTACTGTCCTGATGGTAACAGTCAAATCTGACCTGCAAAGATGGGGCCATCTGGCACTCTCTTTAGCAGGAAGAGTTCAGACAATAAAAATGAATGTACTGCCCAGATATCTATACATCTTCCTATGCCTACCTATTGTTTTGCCTACATCTTTTTTCACTGCTATTGATAATATTATTTCCTCATTTGTTTGGGCTGGTAAACATGCAAGAGCTAGTAGACCATTACTGCAGAGGTACAGGTTCCTGGGTGGGCTTGGTTTTCCTAACCCGGGGGTCTGCAACCTTTTTGACCAAAAGAGCCATTTTGCTCCTTTTTCCAAAACGTATTTTTGTTTGGAGCCGCAAAACATATTTCATAGTTTTTTATTGTTATATCAGACAAAAACTACAGTTTTTGTACAGTTATTAGGCTATTTATTACATGATATAAAACTGTTAACCTCTAATAAGAAACAAAGAACTCTTATAAGGAGAATTACAAATAATACACAGGCCTACTTTAAAATAAATGAAACACAGCACTTGGGGAGTCCTCTGCACATTTGAAGGAAAACAAAAATATTATTAAAATGGGCCCACTTTGAAATAAATAAAACATATAGCTGCACCCTAAAAAGAGTTAAAGGTAAGAATGGAGAAACCAGCTCGAGTGCGCTAGCATTTGAAAATACACTACCGGAAAAAATATGCCTCTTCCTTCAGACTTTCTTACAGAGTCCCTCCTCCAACACACACGAACGCGCACATGACCAATGAGGGCACGAGATAAGTTTGTGCACAGATGGAAGGCTGACAGGCAGGTAGGCCATCCAGTTATTTTAGCCGGGCCGAGGCAGATGATTGGTCGTGCTTTTTACAGCGCAACGGCTTCCAGAGATACATTTTTGTATGTATTTATTGTCAAAGCATTTAATATATACATTGCTATCGGGACGTTAAGAGCATTCCATGGAATATAACAAAGTGTTTTCTGAAATAAATGACATACCCCATTGAATTATGACTGAAGATCGTCAGCTGTCTTCCTCTCCCTTGTTGTTCCTCGATACGTAAAGGCTGCACCACCGTTGACAACTTCTCTCTACATATCAAACATACCGGTATACCAGCATCGTTTGCTGTGAAAGCAGATAACTCTGTCCACACAGAATTAAATCCTGTGTTCCTCCGGTAATTTTCTCTGATTTATCCATAGTTCGCTCATCGAGCCGGAGGTCAGGATATTCGCCTCCAAGAAAAGGCGCTCGCGCGGGACCGGAGCAGGATGTGACGCATCTTTTAGTTGACCGAATTAAAACCGTTTTGTTTTTTATTTATGTGTCACAGTATCACCTCAAAAGATACGAAACATTTTCAACCATGCAACAAAATATAAATAGTCCTACAAATACTTATTTTATTTCCTTCTTATTTTTGTCTAAGCTCAAGGGAGCCAGAGCAGAGGGCTTAAAGGGCCGCGGGTTGCCGACCCCTGACCTAACCTTATGGGTTACTACTGGGCCACAAACACACACAAGATCATGCTCTGGTTCACTTCACCCCAGAGTGACTGGTGTCTTGTGGAGGCCAACTCATGTCGATCCACGTCACTTCAAGCCCTCGCGTGTAGCACTCTGCCCCCTTGAATCTTGTACTTAGAGCAAGAACTTTGTCTAGCTGCCATGTCTCTTATTTTGATGATCTTTTTTATGATCTTGATGAATCTGCCATTAACAAGATTAGAACTAATTGGGAAAAGGAACTACAGTTCAGCTTCTCTGATGACTTTTGGAAGGAGGCCCTGAGAGCCGTTAACTCATCCTCCAGCTGCGCTAGACTCAGCCTAATACAGTTTAAAGTTCTCCATAGACTACATTATAGCAAGGCTAAGCTCTCCAGGATTTATCCAGATAGATTGTGTGATAGATGCTCCCAGGCCCCCTGCGACCTGACTCACATGTGCTGGTCGTGCCCTAAATTATCTAGCTTCTGGTAATCTTTCTTCGAATGTATTTCTGAAATTGTAGGTCTAAAAATCTCTCCATCCCCTCATGTAGCTATTTTCGGTAGGCCCCCAGATGAAATCAACATTACAAACACTCAAACCAATGTCATTGCCTTTACCTCCTTGATTGCTCATAGGAAAATCCTTCTTTTGTGGAAATCTCCTTTACCTCCCTCTTTTAAAATGTGGCTGAGTGATACTATGTCTCTTCTAAAGTTGGAAAAAATTAAGTTTACTCTCCGGGGTTCCTCAGATAAGTTTTACGCTCATTGGAGGCTACTGATCAGCTATGTAGAACGTCTTCCCCCCATGTGAATACAAATATTTTGAAAAAAAAAGAGTTGGTGGGACAGGATGTACTTTACTCATAGCTCTTCTTCAATGGAGTGGAAGAAGTAGATGTAGAAATCAGAACAAGGTGCCTTCGCCGTACAAGGGAAGAATTAAGATTAAGATTAATGTTCATATACATTTACAAATACCATTTAGCGTATCAACTCATATTTACGTCCAAGACAATGAAACAGGAAACAGCTCTTCTAATAAGATACTTCAACATTTGATGATTGTAAAATATTAACATGTGATGTCATAAACAAGTCCTCCAACTCAAGCGACCAAATAGGTTGATTGTTCAAGCGCTTATTACGACCTATAATCACGTTTTAAAGTGTTCAACCTCTAGTGCTCCGGTGGGTCGTATATTCACACATAACCCTCTCTGGAAAATCGTTTAGTTTAGCCATTAAAATGCTTTTTGATTAGATTTCTAGCGAGAAGTGTATATTGTACTTTTAGAATCCTCGTCCAGTGGATGTGTAGGATCTATAGTTTGATAGATATTACGAAGATGATTTGAGGTCTCGCCAGGATAACGTATACTACGTCTTTCCCCCTATTCACCATGTAAAGTTAGCGTCAACCCTCACGGGGTCACACAAAAGCATTTTACACCATTTAAACCAATCAATGTTGTATAATTAACATAATTAAGGATAAACTGATGGTTTTTTGTTGATGAGTACTGCAGATATCACTGTGAAATCATTGAGGGGAATACATCCGGTTTTATTATGAAAACTTAGAGACCGGAAATACTTAGAGACCGGAAATACTGTTTTCACCCTTTTTCACAACTTTACATGGAAGCTCCCGTCAATAGAAATGAATAGGGGGAAAGACGTAGTATATACACGTTCTCCTGGCGAGTCCTCAAATCATCTTAGTAAATATCAATCAAACTATAGATCCTACACATCCACTGGACGTAGATTATAAACGTACTATATACACTTCCCGCTAGAAATGTAATCAAAAAGCATTGTAATGGCCAAACTATCCTACAATTTAGGATTTTCCAGAGAGGGTTATTTATGAATATACGACCCTCCGGAGCGTTTGCAATCAACGGGAGCATCAACCCATATGCCGCAAATTGTTGTTTCTAACACGACCACTAGAGGTGCTAAACTCTAAAACGTGACTATAGCTCGTAATAAGCTGCTTATCAATCAACCTATTTGGTCGTTGTTTTGAGGAGGACAGGCTGGATGTCATCCTGCTGATGGTGCTGTCAGCTGATAAACTGATGCCACTTTATTGGGCACCTCTTCTGAAAGTGCAATTTGATTTTGTATGTGCAGTAGGGAAAGTGCTGTACCTGTATGTCTCTTGTTTGTTTCTTTGCCATGTGATATGTGACCTCTGTTCTGTATCTATGACGGATTGACCTGAATGTTTTATGTGTATTATCTCGATGCCCAAGATACATTTCTCCTAAGGGAGACAATAAAGCTTGATCTTATCTTATCTTATTGTTTTCTGAAGTGTTTCATGATCATAGGTCAAGGGAGGTTAGACCGAAACAAACTATTTCCTCCAAACTCTAAAAACGGATGCCAGTGGCCCACAGCGCTGCCTCCCATCATCAGTATGCATTTGAATTTTACTTGAAAGTGATTTGGGCTGAGGTTCAGCTGTATTGGAATTCTGCTCCTGTACTGACCCACTGGCTTTGATGTAGCCTCACCATTTCATTGCCTGCACAGATCCATATTATTCCCTCAAACTTCCAAATTGTGTTTTAATCTCCTTCCTGTAGCAGAGCTTAAACTAAAAGTGCAGTAACATGCTGACAGTTTTGAAGCTCAAGCCAACTCATATTTGTTGCCGAATAATCCAATAAGCAATTTGCATTTGAATAAGCCAAGTATATACAGTGTTTATTTAACACCTTTTAAATGAATGATTTATAAATATTTCTCTTATTTTCTTTTCTTTTTCAATATCTCTCTTTCTCTAAAATGCATTGGTGCTGGGTTTACCTTTTACACAAAACCTAAATGTCCTTTCACCATGAGACCAAATCCCCTGGCCATCTTCTTTTATATCCTTAAATGTTTTGTCAGTGTCTATAGCTTCACACAGAAAACACATCAACACAAGCAACTTGTGTTGATGTGTTGATGTGTTAAGCTATAGACACTGAAAAAACTGAAACATTGACTTTAATTAAATGTATTATGTCAACAGATTTCCCATAATTGTATTAGGTCCGTTGAAATCAATAATATGAAGTTGAACCTAATATTTCTTATTTTTACTTAATATTATTACTTTCAACAAACCCAATACAGTTATGTGAAATATGTTGATATAATACATTTAATTAAAGTCAATGTTTCAGTTTTCTCAGTGTAGCCTCAAGCCTTTTTAAAATCAGTATCCCAGCTCTGTACATGCGAGGCGGGGGGAGCAGGTAGAGACCTTGAGGAGGTGTACGTGAGTCGCAGGGCTTGCTACTCCTGCTCATTAGAAAGAATGAAGGAGAAGGTGAAACAATACACTGGCAGCATCGCTCTCCCTTCTACAGCAGAAGCACACATCAGACTTCCATGGGTGGACTAATGGATCCCCACATCAAAGCGGGGTCTCTCTGCAGTGTCGATGCCCAGGGCTCCAGGAGACCATCCTCCCTCTCAGCCCCTTCTGGTGTGTGTGTTCTCAGCACTGTCCATCCCTGGAGACAGCGTGCATGCGTGTGTGTCTGTATGAATGTTTCATAAGGCGCAGACATAAGAAGCATGCAAATGAAGATCTGACTTCTGGCTGCAATATCCCCTTCTAAGTATTACTGTATATTTAGCAGCATGTCTATGGGGACATAGGTCTATTTAGCATATAGCATCTACAAGTTCAAAGAACCATCATTAGGTTTCTATCAGTGGCGAACCGTGTCTATCACAACCAGGGTAGGATTTTCAACCAGGGTAGGATTTTCAACCATGGTAGGATTTTCAAGCGAATATTCTCATCGCTCTAACCGCTGGAGTTTCACTGCGGCTTTCAGCTGTTTACTCCTGTCATTCAAAAAGGACGCGCTGGAGAGGGGGCGGGGCTTATATCCATGTAAATACTGTGGTGGAAACCAACTACGACAAGATTAACCTATTTTACCGTGATTTAAGTAAGACAAGACGGCAGGCGACAAATTATTGAAATGCGTGTTCTCTGAATGGAGCGATCTCCATTCGATCAGATCAGAAACTAACCTGTATCTGCTCCATCCAAACTCACAACAATGTCCTGAAGACAGAATTAAAGCAGCGACTGTATTCGCCATGACACAGACTTCTGTGCTTTGTTCATGTTTAACTTTTGTAAAACGAGACACCCACGTCGCAATGAAAGCCCAGTCTATGTCAGCGGCTGATGTTGACACGAGAGGAACTGCCTCCGGCCAATGGGTCGTCCTGTCCACCATGTTGAGGAGGTAGGAAAATCCCTGAGAGGAGGGCAATGGACCAACCAGGTCGATGTTGACGTGGTCAAACCTCCTCTCAGGCACCAGGAAACGTTCTTAAGGGGCCTTCGTGTGGCGGTGCACCTTCGTTTGGCGGTGAGCCTTCGTGTGGCGGTGCACTTTAGTGCGCTGACAAGCCACGCACTCACCAGCCCAAGTCCTTAAGTCCTTTTTCAGCCCCCGCCAGACGAACTTCACGGCCACCAAGCGCACCGAAGGCTTACCGCCGGGGTGAGACAGGCCGTGCACCGCTTCAAACACAGAGCGCCTCCAGTTGGCGGGAACGACTGGCCGCGACAGGCCCATGGAGACGTCACACAGGAGAGTAACGGCCCGTCCACACTACAGCGTCAGAAGCGTCGACAACTCCAATCTGCCCATTCATTTTGAATGGGGTGACGTCACGTTGCTTCGCTTTTTCACCGAACTGAATTGTGGGTAGCAGAGCGGTCCGTCTCCGCCGGAGACGCCGGAGTAACCAGCGTCAGCCAATCAAATCCCGTTTCCCAAAATCTGACAGCTGAAGCCGTAGCCAATCAAACCGCGTCTAAGCTGGGAGAGATATCCCGCAGTTCATTTCTATATTTCAGAAAAAGTTGGAGGAGAAACTAACTATCGCCGTAGCAATCACCCGGTTTTGTATGACCAGACCCTCTTCACCTACCGGGATACAAACCGGAGGAAGCAGGCATGGAGGGAGGTGGCAGAGACAGTGGGTGAAACTGGTTTGGGGAGTATATATATATTGCTCCCATAAATAAATAAGTATGTCGGGGGCGGGAGATTCATGTGATTGGTTGTTGGTCGTGTTGCTTGAATAAAATTCCCAAGCTACAGACACGCCCAGCTCCAAGCTATTTTTGAAGCTGTAGTGTGGACGCTCGGTAACAACCTAGTGAGGCTGTCCAACATCATCATCTCTGACCCAAACCATGTTCTGAACAGAGAGTATGAACTGCTACCGTCTGATGGAGATACAGGGTCCCACCATTCAATAAAGTCAGACTGAAGCACTCTGACTGCGCATCAGTCACTCCTCACAGTGAACACAGAGCTGATCCCAGATCAGATGCACGCTGAAGGCTCTTTGAGCATGTTTTCTCTCACTTATTGTGCTGTTATGTTAAATGTTTGTTGTTTGTGTTTCATGTATTGTGTCTGGATACTTGTCTGTTGATGTTGGACATGGAGCTGCTGTGACGCAAGTCACATTTCAGACTTATCTGACAAATAAAGTGATATCGTATCATATCGTATCGTATTATTGTATTACGGAGAGCAATGTGAGCGTCCATTCCCATTGGATAACGCAGGATTTTACAGCCGGAAGTAAGTATTCTCTTTACTGTCGATTGATTTTACAGTGATATCTACAGACCCGCACCAGAACAAATCTAAAGGAAGGGCATATGATTTTCATGGGAGGGCACACAAAACCGTCACGTGCTGCACAATATATATCAAACAGCAACATAGAAACCTCTTTTGAAACATTGTGTGTCTCGGAGAGAAATAATAGAGACGGAGACGATGCACTGCTGTTAGTTCTATTATGGCATGTCGTGAGAGGTGTGTTGCTGTGTGGGGAATGCTTTCCATTATTTTGGCCAACTCTGCATCTTTGTACTGCAGCGTATACTCAAACAGCGATAGCAAGAGCCCACTGCCTGACTCGGACATGCTGTGGAGTGAACCGTGGTCACCTCTGAGAGGGAGTTGGTTGACAGCTAAAAAAGCTATAATATCAACGACAGCTGACGTAATAACGGCTCTGTGCAGCTGATCTGCACCAAAGTACTCATTTCTTTATTTGTTTCCTCGCGTCTCTCTCTCTCTCTCTCTCTCTCTCTCTCTCTCTCTCTCTCTCTCTCTCTCTCTCTCCTCTCTCTCTCTCTCTCTCTCTCTCTCTCTCTCTCTCTCATGAAATGTGTTCTTTCGATGCGGCATGTCTTCGCAGTCCTTTATCAGTCTGTAATGCGTGTTTCCAGTCGCAAAAACCTTCGACAGTAAAAGCCAAAATGTTGCATGTTGAACTACATGCTGGACATCTTCCCCAGCCTCAAGGAAATACAATAAAGTATATGGATTCATAATTTTAAACAAATGATAAAAATGTATAAATTAACAATGTTTGGTGCAAACATTTCAAATTGAAATACAAAAGGAAAACAAAGTTTACTTTTGAAATGATTTATCACAAAAACCTTTCTAAATAGTAAATTATTAAAAAGTGTTTAGTCAATAGACGTTTTTCTGCCGAAAATAGTTGAAATGGAACGTAAACTATGTCAAACACCACATCCATGGCAATTAACCCATTTTTGCCCACTATTTAAATTGACTTTGGTTGAAGTTAATACAAATATTCATATTATATATATATATATATATATATATATATATATATATATATAGCATATCATTGATGCAGTCTTTCTGTACACTTTTAAAATAAAATACTGCAAATGAAGAATATTTGTAACCCTTTAACAACCAGCGCCACCATTTGGTACAGCTCATTTTGTGTCTTGATATGTTGTTGAAAAAAAATGAAAACGTTGTACTCCATCTGATTCAGCCAGCTCTACCCTTTGGTTGACATGTTATGCACAAAACAACCTCTAGATGTCACTGTGGTTCAAACAGAATGCCCTTCAGCTAGCTTCAACTGAGAAAGTTGGCATGCTAAAAATCACTGCTGACAAAATCACTCTTTTTGGTCAACTTTTGTAAGGTAACCATGTCATTTGTGACATATGTTAGTGGCAGGGCACTGAGTGAACATAATTAGAAAACTTGATGCACAACAAAAGTTTGAACAAGGGTGTAATTATTTTTTGGAAAATATGCTCAACCAATCGGTCGATTTGGCCTTTTATGGTAAACTAGCAATATGACTTTTTCAGAGTTGCAGAGATGTTTTCCAATAAAATATGCTAAATAAATGGCTAGATTCGTGGTAATATTACTAAATCTGGTACTGCCAAATGAGTCTCAGAGTGAAAGAGTGATAATAATTCATAAAGCAGCTTTAATGATGACCGGGTACATGTATGATCTGTATGTGTGATGTGTATTTGTAAAGCGCTTTGAGAGTCTTTGATAAAGCGCTATAATAAATATAAGGATTATTATTATTATTAATGCATGGCATTCAGCCCGAAGTTACATACAGATGAGCAAGTTAGGCCAACACAGGATATAGACATTTGCTGTTAGGCCAGTGGGTTCTTGTTAGGCCAATTCAGCATATACAGTAAGATGAGCAAGTCTTTTTTTATCATGAAAAACACTTAATATTACTTTTTTCCTTTTTTACAACATATATATTGCTCATTTTCCATAAAATAATTTGTTTTATTTTAAACTATTACCGAGTCCAACCATGTCAGTTTTATTAAGAACTTGTGGTAACAAATATTTGTAAAAAAAAATGAAGATTAGCTGATTTGAAAAGACAAAGTGGAGAGACAGCTGAGTGACCGCAGTGCAGAATCACTGTACAGTTTAAATCTCCGAACAATGTTTTCCATTTTAGACATAGACTTATTATATTTACAGCCCTTAATAACATTCATCTTCTGTGCTCAATGTGTGTCTTGGCCGTTTTCGTTGTGATCGCTAAATTCACCTTGTTTCTCGTTGTTTATACTATTGTAGCGACCCTGTATAGGGTGCTGAGTGTGTCACTCAAGCATGCCCCGTCTCTCTGCCAATCACAGAGCTGCACAGTGATGTTGGTCTGGGTGCGGGCCTGTGGTTGGGGGAGCAGACGGGGGAGGGCGGGGACGTTGTGACGTTGACCCTATATATGGGTTTGAGTGTGTGAGGATAGACCTACAACCTGTACATGTAACCTGTGTCCGTGTGTGAACAAAGGAGTTAATAAACCCTCCATAACTTGAAGCATGTTTCCGACTCCCTTTGTCGAACGTTACATTGGTGTCAGAAGAGACTTTTTCGAACGAAGGACGTTTATCCTGACGAGAGCTCGTAACTGCGTCACGGAGCTAGCCGGTGAGCTAGCGGAGATGGATGAGTTCGGCAAGATGGGAGTGAAGCAGGAAAATAGTGACGGGGAGGAGCGGGTGGTCGAAAGATATGAGTAGGGAGTTCGAGAGTGCATGGGAGGCGAGAGAGCGCCTGAGAGAGTCGGCGGTGAGGATGGCTAGAGACTCGGGGATGTCACCGTCCTCAGCGGCGTTTCGCGCTATTGACAAGCTGGATGTAAACAACAATGGTGGCGCCCAGCAACCAGTAGCAGCCGCCGCGTCCGTGAAAACACCCAAATACTCGGGTAAGGCAGACTGGGAGGCTTTCCATGCCCAATTTGAACGGCTTGCACATGCCGGGGGTTGGTCGATAGAGACTAAAGTGCTACAGTTAGCTTTGTGCCTCACAGACGAGGCTCTTTCATGCCTGCTACTACTACACAGCTATGAAGCGTTAGCGGGGTCTTTGAAGAGGCGGTTTGGACAGTGTTTCCCGTCTGAGCTGCTCCGGAATGAGTTAAGTAACCGCTGTAGAAAGTCTGGAGAGACGCTGCATGCGTTGGTTAACGACGTGGAGAGTCTGACGAGGCGGGCATATGCACACATGCCACCCGGAGTGCAGAGGGAGCTGGCATGGGATCAATTCATCAGGTCTCTCCTCCCTGCGGACTTGAGGGTTGGGGTACAGCTGCAGCATCCACAGTCCTTGCAGGCGGCTTTGGAGATGGCTGTGGAGAGAGAGAATGTGTGGAGTGTAGCTGCTAGGAGCAACGGAGGGCCGGTACCACCGGCAGTGAGGAGCTGCAGAGAGGAGGAGAAGCCTGCATGGGTTGCTGAAATGATTGAACTGTTAAGGGCTGTGTCTCTGCAGCCAACACGCAGGCCAAGTACCAGGGTCTGCTGGGGGTGTGGTCCGCCAGAACTCTGCAGCCAACATGCAGGCCAAGTACCAGGGTCTGCTGGGAGTGTGGTCAGCCAGGACATTTGGCCAGTGACTGCCCCAAGGCACACCCAGGGAAACGATGTGGGCCCGTATTAAAGGGGAAGATGCGGAGCCAGGCCCCAAAACCTCCCAACCAAACCACAGATTTATTGCCACCAACACAGACATCCGAGGAAGGAGCCAGACAGTGCAGCCGGGGGAGCCAGACTCTACGGCTTCCTGAAGAAGATGACAGCACATGCTTGGAGCCTGTCGTCGCGGTGGGCCGTGCTGGTGGTGGGGATTCCTGTTATGTCCCTGTCACTGTGGAAGGGGTGCCCTGCACTGCAATGGCTCTACAGTAACCCTGGTGAGAGCAGATGTGTTGCCCAGTGGGACTATTTTAGAACCGACAGCACGAGAGAGCTGGCACCTATGAAAGGAAAAGGCATGCTGACTGTGTCGGTGGGGGGAGTTGAAGTGCATCATCCAGTATGGATAGCGGATGTACAGGACCCGTGTATTCTGGGCTTGGACTTTTTGAGGGCGTCTGGTTGCTCTCTTCCTTGGACCGACGCAGTGGGTATTACCAAGTTCCTCTTGCCCCAGAGGCCAGACCAAAAACGGCTTTCTGCACCGGCCGGGGGCTCTGGCAGCTCAAGGTCCTCAGTGTCGAGCTTTGTAATGCTCCTGCCACCTTTGTGCGGTTGATGGACAGGGTGCTGTCTGGTATCCCCCGCCAGCAGTGTTTGGTTTACCTGGACGACATCGTTTGAGGCGGACCTGGGATCTCTAAGAGTGGTGCTGGAGAGGATCAGAGTCGCTGGTTTGAAGCTACACCCAGATATGTGCCATTTCATGCAGAGAGAGGTCACTTTCCCGGGCCACAAAGTGGGGGGGAGGGCATCGGCACCCTGCCCGAGAAAGTGCAGACGGGCTGGCCAAATCCTCGCTACCAGAAGCAGCTGAAGAGTTTCCTGGGCCTGGCCTCGTACTACAGGAAGTTTGTACGGGGTTTTGCTTGCACTGCTGCACCCCTGTTCCAGCTGCTGCAGAAGGAGAGTGATGTCCTGTCGTCTGAGCAATGTCATGCAGCATTTGACAGCCTTCGGCGTGCCTTGAGTGAAGCCCCGGTTCTCGCCCCAGCCAACCCCAATCTGCCGTTCACCCTGGACACAGACGCTAGTGGCGTGGGTGTAGGCGGAGTGCTCTCCAAGACTACACCAGAGGGGGAGCGGGTGGTGGCATACTTCAGCCGGGCGTTCAACAAAGCAGAGCGACGATACTGCGTCACTCGCAGGGAACTCTTGGCAGTGGTGCTGTCCATCAGGCACTTCAAGTACTACCTGTGTGGCCAGGCGTTCACGGTGAGGACTGATCACTCTGCATTACAGTGGCTCATGACGTTCAAGGAGCCAGAAGGGCAGGTCGCCAGGAGTGGAGTGCACCAGCTGGGCATAAGCTGGGCGTAACTCTACGTCCGACGTAGAACCGAAGATTAAGACCAAACTAAAGTTATGACTAGTGCACCACTTAGACTTAAGCCCTGTATGCGTTGCGCCCGGGTGTAACGTGTACGTCTAGTATGGAGCAGGCGTAAATCGGAAAGACAGACTAGTATCCATAGTAACGTAAAACAGGCAAGAAGGATATTAACGATGGCAGTGCGTCTTGTTTACATGTTTAACAATGAAAGGGCATTAAGAAGAGAAAGAGTCGTCCGTGATGGAACAAACCCACTGGACATCTATTCAGTGAGCTGATAGAGAGGTTTCGTTTCGGCAGACAAGCCCTTTTTGATTTAATCGAGGAGATCTCCCCTCAACTCCAGCACGGATCAGACCCAAACGCTGCGCTCTCCCCAACCTTGCAGGTGCTGATTGCGCTCAGATTCTACGCGAACAGGGCCTTTCAAAAATACTGTGGGAGACATGATTAATGTTCATCGCACAACTGCATGTCGGGCGATAAGACAAGTTTCATTGGCCCTCCAGCACCGATTTCTTTCTCCGTCAGTTCCCGCTGTAGCTCTGACAAATCCCTCTTTCTCTTTCGGGGTGTGGCCATTTGGGATTCCCCTTGAGTCATCGCAGACGCTGTGGGTGTGGGAATTCCCTCTTCTCTGCGGTCCTCTGAGTCTGTAAAATGGCGTTGAAGGAGCCAGCAACGGGGGAGAAGAGGTGAAAGGTGGTGGTCCTGAGGGGTCTGCAAGAGGCTGTACTCAAGGCCATGCATGGAACGGCAGGCTCTGGGCACTGGGTCACTAAGACTCTCCGCCGTCTTCGCCAGGGCTGCTACTGGGGGCAGTGCCGGAGGGATGTCGAAGACTTCTGTCGCCGCTGTGACCCTTGTATGGCTCGGAAGGGCCCCCCTGGTCATTCCCATGCTCCGCTGCAACAGTTTCCCGTGGGAAACATTCTTCTCTTGCATACACACATTGTATTCATACATACGTACATTATTCTCTTGCATACACACATTGTATTCATACATACGTACATTATTCTCTTGCATACATACATTGTATTCATACATACATACAATATTCTCTTGCATACATATATTGTCTTCATACATACATACATTATTCTCTTGCATACATATAATGTCTTCAGGCATGCATATATTATTTATAATATTAAATGTAAACATTGAATGAATGTGCATGAGAGCAAAATGTATAAATATGAGCATTACAATATAATAATAATGATAATATGAGAGCAAAATGTATGAGTGACAATATATACATGTGTGAGAGTGAAAATGTGTGTATGTAAAAGGAGAATGTATGTGCGTGAGAGGACCAGTATGAATTATTAAAGACACACACACACACGCACACACGCACACACACACACACACACACACACACACACACACACACACACTTTTGCATTTCGAAGTTTTGCTTGTTCATACAGTTGGATGTTGGAGCTTCACTGTGCTCTGCTGAATGATGTATGTATGTGCAGAGTTTCTTCTGCTCCGAAATGGAATGTATTTGTTAGATATTATTGGATTTTAGATTTTTTGATTTGATTTTGGATTTGTGAATGGGAGAAGTAGTAGATGGAAAACATACCAAACACTAATTATTCAGAGTAGAGTATTTCATTGTATACTAAGGAGGCATAGGCCTATATGATGATTTCATGTTTGACATTATTGATATTAAAAAAAGTGATTTGTTTTCCATGTCATTTGTGTGTTTTTCTTATCAGAAAGGGAAGTTATTTATTTGTAAGCTCCAAATTCAAATGTTTCCTTCAATAGGCGCATTCACACCGCAGTACTTTTCCCACAAAGGTTCATGAGAAGTTAGTTCATGAGAACCTTTTCAGCCCCTTTTCCGTCCCTGCTAGAGAGCAGGGACTTTGGTGGGAGAAAAAGGTTCCTATGTCTGATTGGCTGGGCGGATTGCAAACCACGCCCCGTAAAACACCCACAAAGTTTTGTGAAGTCGCCATTTTATTATCCTTGCATTAGCATTATTAGCATTAGCATCATTAGCATTCGCCCAGCGCAGAAACGCAGAGAGACTAATTTATGGCAACACAAAATAAAACATGGGAGCGGTGGAGACGAGGAGGTGTCGGCGTTCTGGCGATTTACTCGAAAGGCTTCCACTCCGGGGACTTTGGGCGGCAGTATACGCTGTGAAGTCGTTTGCGGCCTGCCAGTAAACCTAAAGAAGCAGAAGAAGACGTGACGTCAGCGGCTTCATTTGCCTAATTCTCCCTCAGGGACTTATTCGGGTGTGAACGCGATCTGTACTTCGTTCATGAGAACTAAAGAGTTCTCTTGAACCTTTGTGGGAAAAGTAGTGTGAATGCGCCTAATGGTCTTTGTGCCCTGGTATGTGGCCTTTGCGCCCTGAAAAAATGTGTGACACCAAAGGCCAAATGGCCTTGCCCCTAAAATGACGAAAATACAAGCCTGATCACAACTGGACCTTCTGTACACACTTGACACACACACACACCAACCCAGTCTCACGGCATTTCGTGTTCACCAACACGATTTTTAATCTATTGATTTGTGTTCACCATCACGATTTGCCCCTTTTTTTCGTGTTGCGAAAAAAAAAGCAATGTATTTCTACTGGTAACGTGTTTTGTGCCTGCAGGCTGCAGCACGTCTTTTTCTCCGGTCGGGTCGTGGAAGACCGGAAGCTGTGTGGTTCATAAAAACGTGTTCTTACTCAATATCAAGCCACAATTATTGCTTTTATTTTAAATCGTATAATTTTGACTTTTGTTGCCGTCTGTGAGGAAAATAAATGGGCTCAGAGCCTCAGGATACTGAAATCTGTATTTTTAAATATTTTGTTCCTTCTAATTTGTTATTTTTTTCAAAATAACACACTGTTATTTACTCACCAATAACACACAATTATCCTTGCTTTTATTAATTGGTTTAATTCCATAATCTCGGGCTTTTTTGGTGTTGGTCAGGAACTGAATTTCAAAATAAAAATAACCGGAAACAGACGTAGGCCTGTAAGGGACATTTCGAACATCATTGCGATTGTCAACATTTCTGAGTTTAGGATGGCCGAAAACACTACACTACCCATAATCCCCAGCTATCGTTTAAGACTACAGTTCCCGTAAGGTTACGCAGAGCGTCAAACAGCTGTGTGAAATGGAACGAAACCACGGCAGTCTATCCAAAACTGGAATCGAACCCCCCCAGAACTACACATGCTGGCTATTGTGTTTCGCAAAATGTTCTATGGGACGTCTCTACTGAACGTTTTCGTTTTTCCCACAATTAGAAGTTGCCATTATTAAACACATTGGTGTTATCAAATGTAAAACATATAATTAATAAATGGGTGAAAATCGCTTGTGTCCATAATGCATGACAGCTCATTGCTACTTTGTAATTCTACTCCACTACAATTCAGAGGTTAACCTGGTATTTGTACTCCACTGCATTTATTTGAGTTACTTTGCAGATTCTGATTAATGATGTGAAATATAAACAACCCTTAAATCAGACTTTAGTTACACCTGAGTAAAATTCAGGTAAGGTGATTGTCAAGTGCCAACAATCAGGAGAGATATTTGATAGTTGGTGCTTGAGAAGACTAGACATGTATCTGCAATTGACATGAATGGAAACAAGTAATAAAGTATATTCATTACTCGTTATTCTCTACTAATAGTTAATTAAAGACTGTATATTATGGCTATTTTGCACATCCCTTTCAAGATTTTCAAAGGTTTATTGACATATCATTTACACAACTACAGTGTAGTTATGCAATGAATGAAAAACTTGGGTCACAGGTTCCTCAACAGTGCATTACAAGACATCTATCAATATGTGTGTACCTCCACCATTAAACTGTCATATTCTGCACATTTCATATTCTATCTACATACATAAGAGTATAATTAATGTGTATAATATCAGTTAAAATAAGTGCTTCAACATAGTTAACATTACAGGAAAGCAATAGATTAGACATTAATTACTTTGTCAGGCTTAATATTTAATATTTAATATTTAAATAAAGGTTAATTCGTTTTTCTGTTTTGCACCTCCTCCTATTAATATCTGTGTACATCCTGCACTAAAATGTTTTATTGTAGAGATAACTTATAGTATCTTCTTGATTTGTTATATTCTATATTTCTATATTTATACTTTCCCCCTATGAAAGTATATGTACTCTTAATATTTTTTTAATCAAATATAACACATAAAACAATAATTCAATAACGTGCTTTAACCACTAGGGGGTGCACACAAGGTGCACACAGCCATAACAACTTTGTATTATTAGTGTGTATGTACAACATCTGAAGATGTATAGTTTTATTCATGCTTTCACATCATTTTACAGCATATTGCTATACTATTTCAGATTCAGTATTTACATTCTTACATTCAAAGAAAATCAGTAATATCTTTGAAAACTACAGTCCTTTTCTATCAGCTGTGCACCGTTATGGTGTAAATATAACCTATCTATGTCATATCAAATGTAAAAGTCAGCCGAATTACTGTTGATACTGCAAGGAGACGTATTTTGTGAAGAGAAATTGAAGATGTTGTTTAATTGTTGATATATTTATGATCCACGTCAAGTATTCAGTTTCGGCGCCATTTCTTCCAGTTTTTCCAAAGGTCTCCTCATCAGGGCTCTATAAATAAAGAACTACGGCAGATCTGTAATATGTAATGCAGCCGAACCGTGTATTACAATGCCGTTATGTGATGACTTTCAAAGAGAAAAGCAAGAGCACTCGGAATTCAGTATTATTTTATACTTTTAAAATGTTTTCCGGATTTCATATAATATAAACACCAAATCCCAGCATGCATTGCGGCTAACACATCCAATCAACGAGCTTCAAACCATAGCTGAGGATCTTGGGTAATCGCTCGAAATGCCTACGTCTGTTTCCTGTTATTTTTATTTTGAAATTCAGTTCCTGACGGACGCCAAAAAAGCCCGAGATTATGGAATTAAACCAACAAATAAAATCAAGGATAATTGTGTGTTATGGGTGAGTAAATACCAGTGTGTTATTTTGAAAAGAATAACAAATTAGAAGAAAAAAATATTTAAAAATACAGATTTCAGTATCCTGAGGCTCTGAGCCCATTTATTTTCCTCACAGACGACAACAAAAGTCAGAAATTATACGATTTAATATAAAAGCAATTACTGTGGCTTGATATTGAGTAAGAACATGTTTTTATGAACCACACAGCTTCCGGTCTTCCACAACCCGACCGGAGAAAAAGACGTGCTGCAGTCTGCAGGCACGAAACACGTTACCAGTAGAAATACATTGCTTTTAAAATCGTGCTGTGCAACACGAAAAAAAGGGGCAAATCGTGTTGGTGAACACGAATCAATAGATTAAAAATCGTGTTGGTGAACACGAAATGCCGTGAGACTGGGTTGCACACACACACACACACACACACACACACACACACACACACACACACCCTCAGCTTCAAGGGGTCTCTCAATCAAAACAATAAATAAGATGAGGTTTTGTGGCAATCGTTGCCAACATGCAGTCGTTTTCACCAGGTTAGAATCCTTCATTGTTTCTTGTTCAAGAGGTTTGTAGAGGACGCAGAGGTCTCCCCCGTGCCACCAGTTACATAACCATGGATTCAAAATAGTGCAAAACACTGAGAATTATCAATGTTACCTTAAATCAGTGTTTCTTAATGCTGATGTCTCTCATCATTTAAGATCCTGACAACCAATGGCTGAAGGCCTTCATCTTGAAGGCAATATAGTGGTAAACACCAAACATGTAGCCTTCAGACAGTCACAATGCTTACGCTCCAAAGGGATACAGCACCATCACAGAAGACCAAATAAAACAGATATTATCTGGATCCAAAGTAAGTCTTTCTCTTGATCTCTAAATATAAGCCAATGGCTTTTGCAGATAGTTGGCAGCAAGCAAGTTAGATTAGCGATCGCTAGCTGGTGGCTTATCTGCAAATGCCTTATCTGCAAATGCATTGTAAATTCATGTTGCCTAATGCATGCATCTCAAACTATACGTGCTGTGTGTGGCAGCATGTTGACGCCATTGGTGTTGTTTTCTCATTGTATTCAAATGTAAGCAGCTCCGAAAGGCTTATTCTGAATGTTGAAAGGACTCAAATGTTCCCCCGAAACCTGCCATCTTCATTTGAGAAATATTTCAGTGTTACATAATTATGTTATATACATTTTTAACTCAGCTTTATGCACACACATACATATAGCGTGGTTTAAGAAACGGGCTTCTGTTGCGGGCTGACGTGTCGGGTGGAGCAGGGAGGAGGCGGGGGGGCAGCAGTGTACAGCTCACGATCGGAGCAGAGACACACGTTCACTAAGCCGAAAAAACGACAGCCGGTCGCAGAGATCAGCAATTCAAAAATGAAGTCAACACACATCGACCACTGACTTCTTAAGAACCTTAAATATATAGTCTGTGTTAAGAACGAGAAAAGTCAAATCTTATTAGTAAATTCGTAAATAAAAAGCGTTTGAATGGTAGCATCCATCAGAGACTAAATACGGTTTTATTTAAATATCCATATCTATCTTTTTTAATTAACAAGCAATGTGTTCAACAGAGCTAACACTTTGATTAGTACACCATAAGGAGAGGCAGGTTAATTAAAGAAAGGGTGTATACACGAGTATTGTACAGCATGTTTAATGTGCTCTCAACATGTTTAGCTTTGAAGAATGTATTCAAAGAACAAAGTAAGACATATTAGTCTTTTCAACTACACACTTTGATTTTCAGTTATGTGTTTAAAGTTGTCTTTCAGTAAACATGTATTACTCTTTTGTCTAGTTCTAAGGGGACTCAATTGCACAACCACAGCATTGTGGAGTGGTTGTTGATCTTTCATTAATTTGGTTGCTCCAGTATTTTGAAATGAGACTCAGAGTTGCGCGAGACAGCAAGCAGACCACTTCACGAGAACACATAAGTGTATGTTTACCGTGGATGCCCTTTTCTTTAGTTTCTGTGTGTGCTGCCAGGCTCCTTGGCTCAGCTGTGTTGCACTGCTACAGTATGTGATTAAAGTGTATCAGTTAAGATTACAATGTGTTGATTTATCAAGTGCTCATATAGCATTTCAGTTATCTAATGGAATGGATGGAAACGCCAATTGCAATGTGTATCTTCGGGCCCGGTTAGTCCACACACTCCTGGAATAATAAGTATTGGAGTTTTCATTGGCTGCATACTCTGTTGGCACTCACATGTTTGCGTTGGCCCTGTGCTATTTCATACTGGGGAAAGTAGAAAACAAAACAATTGGCTTATGTGAGCTTGTGTGCTGCTGTCCACAGTTTAAGAGGAGTGTGTAAGTGGGCCAGCGGAGTCAGTGAGAGCCTCTGGGACTTAATCATAGAGAGCAGCAAAGCAAAACAATGAGCTGAGAGCTGCTAACAGCTGGAGACAGCTGCAGAGCAGAGCAGAGCTGACGGCAGAGGGACAGCAGTGCTTCACTTTACTGGAACTTATTGCACTCAATAATGTCTTATTGCTTAATGGTGACTGAACAGTAACTGCTAAGGTGTCATGAGGTGGTAAACCCACCGGGAGCTCATTTGCTATATTGTCCACTTACCACCACTCAAATGGTCCATAGATGCATGGGAGAAAGGGAACATGATTTGAGATGGGCGAGAAGGAAGACAGAACCAAGAGAGGAACAAGTCATCCGATGTCTGTTGGTTGTGTAGTCAGTATTGTGATGATAGAACTCATCACTGATTTTTCATTTTTTGCTGCGCATTATGTTTCACAAAAACATGTTGTGACAACCCAGAGAGGATTTCAGACAGGCTTCACTTCCACTGTAATGCTATAGCCATTAATAATGCAAGAGTATTCAGCGACTGTGGCGCAGGGGGGGGGGTATTCTACCAATAAGGCCCATCGGGACCAGCCGTTCGATCTCGCCCCCTGTAGTCTATATGATAAAGATACAAGACACTTAAAGAGTCCTCTCCTGCTGATGTTCAGGTGTATATCAGTATGTGGTGTCTCTACTTTAAAGAGTCCTCTCCTGCTGATGTTCAGGTGTATATCAGTATGTGGTGTCTCTACTTTAAAGAGTCCTCTCATGCTGATGTTCAGGTGTATATCAGTATGTGGTGTCTCTACTTTAAAGAGTCCTCTCCTGCTGATGTTCAGGTGTATATCAGTATGTGGTGTCTCTACTTTAAAGAGTCCTCTCCTGCTGATGTTCAGGTGTATATCAGTATGTAGTGTCTCTACTTTAAAGAGTCCTCTCCTGCTGATGTTCAGGTGTATATCAGTATGTAGTGTCTCTACTTTGAAGAGTCCTCTCCTGCTGATGTTCAGGTGTATATCAGTATGTAGTGTCTCTACTTTAAAGAGTCCTCTCCTGCTGATGTTCAGGTGTATATCAGTATGTAGTGTCTCTACTTTAAAGAGTCCTCTCCTGCTGATGTTCAGGTGTATATCAGTATGTAGTGTCTCCACTTTAAAGAGTCATCTCCTGCTGATGTTCAGGTGTATATCAGTATGTAGTGTCTCTACTTTAAAGAGTCCTCTCCTGCTGATGTTCAGGTGTATATCAGTATGTAGTGTCTCTACTTTAAAGAGTCCTCTCCTGCTGATGTTCAGGTGTATATCAGTATGTAGTGTCTCTACTTTAAAGAGTCCTCTCCTGCTGATGTTCAGGTGTATATCAGTATGTAGTGTCTCTACTTTAAAGAGTCCTCTCCTGCTGATGTTCAGGTGTATATCAGTATGTAGTGTCTCTACTTTAAAGAGTCCTCTCCTGCTGATGTTCAGGTGTATATCAGTATGTAGTGTCTCTACTTTAAAGAGTCCTCTCTCCTGCTGATGTGCAGGTGTATATCAGTATGTAGTGTCTCTACTTTAAAGAGTCCTCTCCTGCTGATGTTCAGGTGTATGTCAGTATGTGGTGTCTCTACTTTAAAGAGTCCTCTCCTGCTGATGTTCAGGTGTATATCAGTATGTGGTGTCTCTACTTTAAAGAGTCCTCTCCTGCTGATGTGCAGGTGTATATCAGTATGTAGTGTCTCTACTTTAAAGAGTCCTCTCCTGCTGATGTGCAGGTGTATATCAGTATGTAGTGTCTCTTCATGTCTCCATGCTTTAATGTTCAAAAAGCTCTTTATTGTTCTCATACTGTCTGTGCTGCTGCACCTATGTTCACCCTCTGTCTGAAACCAGAGCCCAGTCTGCTCTGATTGGTTAGCTCGCCGGCTCTGTTGTGATTGGTCAACCGCATAGAGATGTCCCGCCCCTTAGCCTCTCACATATAATGTGTTGGAGTGCTAGCCAATATAGAAACCGTGTTACATATTGAAGTCACTGTTTGTTTTTAAAACGTCTCTTCATTGGTGCGACCGGGCACTGAACGATCTGCTTTCCCGGGTAGACTGCAGTAGAGTCCATATGCAAACAGGCTAATGTCTGCAGCAGTTGCAACCATTATTCTGTACACAGTAAGCTCTACTTTCATTTTGAAAGGCATTGCTCTCCGAGTTCGGTACATCTATAATAAGCACCGGGGGTGTGGAGGAAAGCAGGAACAGCTCGTTGGCACAGAGCTGTGAAACCTTTACAGTGTCTGTGTTTCAATCAGCCGTGTTTTTTTTCTACTTGCTTCTGTTTTCTTCTTGCACTATTAATGTACTGCATGCATATACAAGTTTCCACAGTCTGCCGCTCGCCTACAGCGAGCCTGAGGAACCCCGTGGAGTTATTTGTTTTTCTGGTTGTTTTCACCTTCAGTGTAACTCATCAAAACACAGTGTGTCTGTCCTAATCAGCATGTTGAACACATTTCCACCCGCATCATAATATGTTTCTGACCATGTTGGAACCTATAGTTGTTTAAATGCATGTTTGCCTTCTACGTCTCTTGGTACATTGCAATTATAAATCAGTGTGAAGGCGTCACCAGAACTGTGTATTATTATTACAAAAGAGGGACCTACTGGATGGATGGATGGATGGATGGATGGATGGAGGGATGGAGGGATGGATGGATGAATGGAGGGATGGATGGATGGATGGAGGGATGGATGGATGAATGGAGGGATGGATGGATGGATGGATGAATGGAGAGATGGATGGATGGATGAATGGAGGGATGGATGGATGGATGGATGAATGGAGGGATGGATTGATGGATGGATGGATGGATGGATGGAGGGATTGATGGATGGATGGATGGAGGGATGGAGGGATGGGTGGATGAATGGAGGGATGGATGGATGGATGGATGGATGGATGAATGGAGGGATGGGTGGATGGATGGATGAATGGATGGATGGATGGATGGTTGGATGGATGGATGGATGAATGGAGGGATGGATGGATGGATGAATGGAGGGATGGGTGGATGGATGGATGAATGGATGGATGGATGGATGGATGGTTGGATGGATGGATGGATGGATGGTTGGATGGATGGATGGATGGATGGATGGATGGATGGTTGGATGGATGGATGGATGGATGGATAGATGGATGGTTGGATGGATGGATGGATGGATGGTTGGATGGATGGATGGATGGATGGATGGTTGTTGCTGTTCTCCAAGTTCTCATGATAAACTGCTTCTGTTAGTGTTTTACTTCATTACAAGGCAAAGTTGCCAGTTTCTTAGACATGTCTTCTATTTTGGATAACTTGTACTGAGATTCAGCTGCTCATTTCCTCTCGGCAGACTGACATTAGATGACATGCTGAAGGACACCTGCTCTGTGTCTGCTGTACTTTTCGAAAATAAAAATTGTTATTCTGAGCAGCAGTAAAATACAATTGCTGGTAAATATGAATTTAAAATCAGACACTCAGCATTTTGCAGCAGGACCCCTGCGTTAGGCATACGTAAACAGGCAGGAGACAGAGGCAGCTATATAAATATACAGTACGTCCACTGCCACGGTTTCAGACTTCCAGAAAAATAACAATGTTTGATTTTGTTCCAATGCTGTTTCCTTAACTTTCTTAGGAAGCAAAATTGTTTGTCAGATGTAGTTTGTTATGAACACAAATGTGTGTGTGTGTGTGTGTGTGTGTGTGTGTGTGTGTGTGTGTGTGTGTGTGTGTGTGTGTGTGAGAGATCAGGTGGATGAGACAGAGCAGGGATTGGCTGCAGAGCCGTAGCCTTGACTGCAGAACACATACATTTCCATAGATAGAGACAAAGCCCTGCTGCTGCCTTTGAGATGTATGGCCTGTTTCTCTGCTGGTTTGATTTGATAAGGTTAGAGACAGCGTAGCAGATGGAGCAGCAGCCCCAGTAAATATGCCTTTTCCAGCCAGGGAAACAATTATGGGCAGCAGATGACTGACCTCATATGCAGCCTGAGAATAAATATGTTGGAGATCATCGGAGGGGCTGTGAATAATAGACTGCTGATGGAAACCACTGGCCCTGCTGTGAGCTGCTGTTTCCTGTCAATCATGAGGATCAGAGATGGTGGTCCACCTGGAAGAGCTCTTTAATACACTTTGTTAGGTGGAGTCCTTTGCTCCAGGTTTAAGTAGGAGGAGGTGTGTGGTATAATGAGGCTGCGCTGAGGTCTAGATAGCATAATGACATCGACCGGATTAGAGGGAAAACCTTGGGGCTCTTTATTAAGACTATATACTGGGTGGTTATGAATCACTTAACCTTGCTCTGCTGAGATTATGTTCAGAATCACAACAACATATCTCTCCTCAGTGGTGAACATGCTGATGGGACATGTTGTCATAAACAAATCCACCTTCTTTTAAATATAGCCTTAATAAAACTACAAATATCGCATATATAATATATCTGATGGACTCAACATAATGAAAGTAGGTTATTGTATGTTCCACCTGACAGTACATGGGTCCCACTACAGCAGGGTGAGGCCCAGGTACGTTGCTTTCTTTGGGAGAGACTGGGCAACACATACTGTGAATGTGATGTCACCAACCAACCGCCGCATCCTCCTCCACAGATCAAGCGTTCCCTTGTTGTGGTTTGCAGAGACAGATGTACAACTCACTACATCAGATCTGGTTCAGTCAGAGAGAGGCTTCTCTTTTCAAAACTAAACAACAACTATTTGATCAGCTGAAGCTGAAGCTAAATAACTTCTCACTTAGTCTTCTTGATGACCTTTTAAAGTTTAACTGATCGACTTCAGTTGTCAGGTGTACCGTTGAGGAGGCAGGGAGCTCTTCAGAAAAAAAGCGACCTTGGCGTTATGAAAGGCGCTATATACATTCAAGTTATTATTATCATTATTATTCAGATCTGTTGTTTCTTCTACACATCGTGGTGTGTGGAAAGGGGACCTCCAGGGGCATGCTGGGTACAGCCGCTCTCCCAGCTACAATATTAAGGCCAAGTACAAGTTAGTATTAGTGCTTTTACACCGCATGGCATTTTTATTTTGTAATCCCGATAAATGCCTGGATGCATGCTCTATGTCTGACTATATGCAGCATGACCTTCTAGCAATTTCTCTGCCCCACAATGCATTGCACCTGGGTTCTATTGAGCCTGGATGTCAGTCTTGTGAGTTTTCAACCAAGATCAACAATGTCTTTATTTCACTTTAATGAAACGTAGGCATGACAGTCTCAAACATGTCCCGACAGGTGAGCATCATGATGCATTATCGCACCCTTATTACGTGTGCTCTCGATCCCAGTGGATGTCTCGGCAGGTGTTCTGCTCTTGACCCAGTACAAGCACATTGCTGAGTTGTTTGTAGTCTCTATTCTACGGAGAGCAACCTGCCTGCTCAGGCACACATTGGAACAGCACTGCATTCATGTTTAACATGAGAACACCTTAAAAAGATGTTATGCACTTAATGGCTGTATACATTACATCATGTCATGCTAAAAGCAGTATTGCCAACATGCAGTGGCGGCGCAGGGTATGGCTGGGGTAGGCTACAGCCATACCAATACATGGCTTAGCCCCACAATGAACAGTGATGTTAAAGTAAGCTAATTAAATTAAATGATAAACAAAATGCTAAATGTTGAGGACACAGATTGCGAAAATATATGGGTCGTGTCCACAACACACAAACTGACCCTGCTGTAACAACAAGTGCACGTTACTGATGCAATATGGTTGAGACCATTCGGGTGTATGCTAGAAGAGGGGTGCAAGGAATAGTCTAAGAAAGTAGTGGGGGAGTTTTACACTAAAGGTGTGGAAATTCTCTGGCGTTATGATATCAGCGCGGCCGCGGTCAGATCAAAATGCCTCCGAATGCAATTTGAATAGACCTACAGCCAATCAGAGCAACGAAACGCTGGGTCTGCGTCATGCATTACTGATTGAGATCAATCAGAACCACCATTCAGTATCCCCATTGGATCTTCAACGTGTACTATCATGTCAATACTACAAGACAAAGGTGCCGTTTTATTTCATACAGTTCCATTTGGATTGAGACAGGGAAACAATCTAAACCTCACGCGTGGCGTTTCACTCTCAAGAGGGGCGTGTATGTAATTACATTGCAAATACTGACTTGAGCCCCACCACTGTAGGGTTAGCCCTACCAGAGATTACCCAACACAAATGCTCCGGAGCCGCCACTGCCAACACGGCACATTTGATTTAGCAGCCTTCCAGACCCTATTAGCCACATTCTTTTTAAAACATAACTAGCGACACATTTGGTGACTTATTCAGACCATCAAGGAAAAGAAACAATATTTTCTACAATGATCTATTGATTCACAGATGTCTATGTAAGTCTCATATTGCTTCAAGGATAGGAACTAATCTTTGGGGCATGGCTGAACCCAGCTCTGTGTCTGATAGCAGACATTAGCCTGATTAGCCCGACTGCTGGGTTTCTAAAACACATAGCTAACTCGTGCTAACATATGCAGTGACATGTTGTAGAACAGCCTGCTTAATCCGTTCCATACAGGCTTGTGTTTTGTTTTTATTAGGTTTTAGAAGGGTTCAAAACGGTTTTCATCAAGTTCTTAATATCTCTGTTGCACAGGGAGATGTGTTTGCAACCCTGTTCAGCCATCTTTACATATTGCAACTCAATTGACACTTAGCTAAAGTAAATGTTCTTAGAAAAACAGAAGAAAGCCCTTAAGTATTTCTCTCTTTTGAAAGACCATTCATCAGCCTGGCTTGGTCACAGCCCCCGCAGTCGATACGGATGGCCGAACATGTCTGAGGAGTACAGTAAATAGATAAATAAATGGAGCAAGACAGGCCTCCAAGTGTCAGAGATGTGCTCAGAAACACAGCAGTCCGTGAAAGGCTAGACAGATGCAAAGCTGCAAGACATCCCAGGGCACTCCGTGAAAAAATCTCAGGGGGTCTGATCCACCAATATTTCTCCTTCAGGATAGGATTAAGACCCTTAAAGAAGGGCGATGTCTGGGTTAGTGCACGGATGCAGCAGCTAATGAAACATAAATATCTCTCTGCATGTCTGTGTGTCTCATGAGTCCATCAGGAGGAGGATGGAGACAGACATACATGTGCTGTGCCATAATCTATGTTTCAAATGTAAATAAAGTCTATTGCATTTACATTTACATTAAAAGGCATTTCCATGGATTTGGTTTGTAAGTAGCTGTTTTGACAATAAACAGGATAGCTGCAGACAGCTTGGAACTGCACACGTGTTGGTTATTATGCATGTGTCATGGCACCGTGACAATAGGTGGTTACTCTTTCATGAAGATAAAGATGGCACATGTTTAAAAAAGGTGCACTGGAAAACCTGAAACGTTGATTGACATTAAATGTATTATTTCAACACATTTCACATCATTGCATTACATTAGTTGAAAGCACTTATATTTAGTTTAAATCGAAACATATGTTCAACGTTTCAGTTTGTTCAGTGCAGCTCTTCTAGTCTATGTAGACCATATGTGTGTTCATTAAAGATTAACAACCTACTTTCTAATGATGTGGCTTATGGCAGATCTATCATTTCCCATCACTACTACTAATCAGGATTTCCTAATTGTTCAGGATCCAACAATGAACATAAATGAATAAGCAGTATACCCAATGGTCCTCATCCTGTGCTGCACATTAACGATGTGACTCAACATAACATACTAGGGGGTGACCTGAGAATCCCTGGATGGCTTGTGACCGCCGATGTGTCTTTTGTTATTTAACACTGCAAAGCAACCATGGAGAGGATTATGCTGTCCTCCCTTTGTATTCCCATCCGGTTCTCCAGCAATATTGATATGCACCGAGCCAATAGGACCACGCCGGAGCTCACGCTTCCTCGTGGAGGGGGGTTGGATGAATATACAGATAGGCTATCTCCTGAATGCAGACTTTGATATTCCTACCAATTAATTTAAGCTCTCCAGAAAGATATGAACCAGCAGAGAGAGTGAGGGGCATCAGAGCCGAGTGCATTGACTCCTCCGCCCCCCCGACACGCCGCTGATATCTTCTCTAAGCACGGCATGCCTCGTGTGTCAGCTGATGCCTCACTGTGTACAGTTAAGAGTCCACCTCCTCCTCGCTCTACAAGGTGTCTTCTGTTGAAGAACAAAGACATCATCACCGATGCTTTTATTATTCGGAGGAAATCCATTCGCTGTGACCATCCTCTGAAACAGCCTGTTTAAATGTTTCCCCTACCACACACACACACACACACACACACACACACACACACACACACACACACACACACACACGGCAAAATCATTTTAAAACTTTTTTTTTCATTGCACGTCCTGTGATGTGAATATCGCGAATATCGTCACGACACGATATATCGTGCAGCCCTAATACACATTGATTCATTGATCGTCGATGAAGACTAGAGGTCATACAGAGAGGCTATGTGATTATGTGTTCACTACCTGCACTTTATCATGACGTGTGCCTATTCTGCAGATCTGTCATACACACTCCTGGAACAAATCCCACATACACACAGGTACACACAGGCCCAATTCCAAACAGCCCCCTCCCCACTCCCACTCCCCCTGTCGTCTCACTCACAGCTGAATGAGGCTCCCTCTTTCCAGGTGGGGGGTGTACATACAGGTGGGGGGTGTACATACAGGTGGGGGGTGTACATACAGGTGGGGGGTGTACATACAGGTGGGGGGTGTACATACAGGTGGGGGGTGTACATACAGGTGGGGGGGTGTGCATACAGGTGGGGGGTGTACATACAGGTGGGGGGTGTACATACAGGTGGGGGGTGTGCATACAGCGGCCAGCTTTAAGAAGAACTCCCCTCTCCAGCAGAAACAGGAACTGCCTTAACTATAGGTAACAACGGCTTCAAATCAACATCTCTCGGACAAAAATAATAAATGATAACTAAAATAAAACTCTTCTTTCTTTCTTCAATCTTGTGTAAACCTGTTTAGGTTTTAAAATCTGATGTTTATAAGCTGCTTGGTTTTGGCAACAGTCCGTACATGATACAACATGTTATAATCAAATGCACACGTTTTCCGTTTCTACACGAGACACAGCTACGGTATATGATCTTAGTAAAGACAATCTGAGGTAACATCAAGTTGTATGTCGATATTAAATGTTTCTTGTTGTGAAGTTGATCAGTAAATGTTTGTACACAGCGTGTTGATGAGGGACACACAGCGTTGGGTTGGTCAGGTAGCGCAGTCAGACCCGATGCAGGCTTGTTGTTGGAAGGCTTGATAACACACCCTCCCTAAATGTGACGGACCCCCCACGCGAACGCGCAAACGGGGTAGAAGTGTGTAGGGTGTCGGGGGCTGTTTGGAATTGGGCCTCAGTTTATTTTTCCTGATGAGCTCTTGTTGGGGTGAGCAGCGTTTGCTCAGTGTGACACCCCCCTCCGCTGGCTGCAACTACACATTACACCCGTCTCCTGAGCAGATCTACTTCACAGTGAACAAGCTGAGCTGCAGGGCGACAGTGTGGTTCCATGGCAGGTCTAAGAGTAAGGCAGCTGCATGTATTAGCAGGGAGTGTGTACATGCATCAGATATCACTGTGCATTGTAGAGTTGAACACTCATATCCTCATATAAATACGACATGTGCTTATGATCTGGGAGATTTAAGGAAATTAAATTCAAAGACAAGAAAAACAACGAATTCAACTAATTTCAATGTTATGATATGTTGTGTAACAATGCTAATGTTTGTGCAGTCTTGCATCAAAAGTGCCGGTGTAATGTTATATGAGTGTCAACAGTCAGGTGTTCTGATAACGAATTATTCCTACCTAACATATAATTCAATATAATTAAAAGATTAATTAAATTATAAAACAGTGACCCGTTCGAGATCGTTAAGATTGGTGGGTACAGACAAAGATATTGGAAAAGCAACACTGCAACAGGAATGAAAACTAAGATGTGTTTCCAAGAAATAACCATACCCCCATAACACAGTGTATAAGAGCATGTCACAGGTGGACCGATATTGAGCACTTCCAAAATCGATACTCGTGAGCCTTATATAAATAAAATGCATAACCTACTTTAACCGGCTTGATATTGGCAGTGTTAACCAATTCATTTAAGTGAATTTGATAACTTACATAGAGACAATATTTCTTTCTGTGTTAAAAAAAACATGCCCGTGCTTGTAATATGTATGTATGAGTTTCTGATTGAACCTACAAACCACTTTACCGCCTCTGTGAAAATATTGGATTGCAGTGAGGCTGGCTTCCCTTGTCACTGGTAATGATTTAGAGCATGCTAACACATTGAGTGCAATACAGACATAACCATGTGCGAAATCCACCTGTCCTGCAGCAGACCTCCCCTCACACCAGGGCTGGATCAATTAGGCAGCCTTGAGTGTGTACGCCCCGAGGCACAGCTTTTATGTGACAGCCCACAAATGACATCATAGATCCTTCAGATATAAAATGGCCCCTCCATCATTAAGCCATGTGGGATTTATAAATGTCCAAGACACTGCTAGTCTAATGGGCTTCTCTTAGTGCACTCGCAGAGGGAGAAGTACTCAGATCTTGTACCTAAGTAAAAGCAGAAGTACCAGAGTATAGTAAAAGTCCTGCATTCAAAATGTCACTCAAGTAAAAGTACAAAAGTGTTCTCATCAAAATATAGTGAAAGTAGCGACAGTAAATAGTCGTTGTGCAGATTGGTCCATGTCAGAATAATATATATGATATGTTTTATCATGATTGATCATGAAAGTGTTCTCAAAGCTGGTGAAGGTGCAGCTAGTTTGAATGGCTTTGTAGACTGCAGGGTAGCTGGTGAAGCTGCAGCTAGTCTGAAGTACTTTGTAGACTGCAGGGTAGCTGGTGAAGGTGCAGCTAGTCTGAAGTACTTTGTAGACTGCAGGGTAGCTGGTGAAGCTGCAGCTAGTTTGAATGGCTTTGTAGACTGCAGGGTAGCTGGTGAAGCTGCAGCTAGTCTGAAGTACTTTGTAGACTGCAGGGTAGCTGGTGAAGGTGCAGCTAGTCTGAAGTACTTTGTAGACTGCAGGGTAGCTGGTGGATTCACTCCAGGTGGAACTAAAGTCTGATTCAACACTTGATTAGATTTCACATCGTTCATCCAGATCTGTGAAGTAACTAAAGGTATTAAATACATGTAGTGGAGGAGAAGTACACTTTTTACTTCTGAATAGTTAGGTAAAATGACATTTGAAATACTCAAGTAAAGTACAACTATTTCAAAATTGTACTTAAATACCACTGTGCACTTGTTTAACGCGATTGGCACACTCCTCATCAGATGTATTAAAGGTCCCATGTCATAGCTATTTCTACTGATCATAATTCCATTGTTGAGGTATACTAAAATAAATGTATATTATGCAATCTTCCAAACTCACATTGGTTTCTCATACAGCATCGCTGTATAGTAGGGGAGAAGCGGGTATGTTGAGCCAGTGGGTAAGTTGAACCACCCCCTGTAACCAGGCAACGCCTTATAGTTGTAATCACGTGACCAGAAATTATGCAAGCTCCTCCCATTTCTCATTGCCTGTGAAAGAGAGATAATCATTGTGGTCTGGTAAGTAAAACATTTTCAAAAAAAACGTTTTTTGCTTGTCAAAGTACATTTTCTAGATGTCAGCTATATCGGCTGTCATGTCAAAGAAAATGTATCCAGGTGGAAACACATGTATTGTATATGTTGATGTGTTGGCAGCGTATTAAACCATGTGAATCATTAAGCTAAAGATTACTCTGAATTGTAATGCTAGGCTATTTTTTCTAAAATGGTGGCTATAGAGGCGAAGTCCCTCCCCTTCCGGTGGACCTCCATGGGACCTTATTTCTGAAAAGTTATGCATTGAGAGAGAAAGATTATCTTTCGATCCAGTTTGAATTGTGACACTAATTACACATATGATGTTTGTCAATTTAAAAGATAATTTTGCAAGTAAAAAAAAATAATGTGTCGTAAATTTGTGAAGTAACACATTTGTTTGTGTGAAACGCTCAATGAACTAAATCTCCGATCTAGCAGAACAACACATGTCACCAAGATGGCCGTCACTACTGTCTTGTCAACAAAAGGAGTGACTACCCTCACTATCACCACAAGGAAACACGTCCAGAAGAATGTCATGCAAAGCTGCCTGCCTTCCTTTGATTCTCTCTGAACTGCCTGGTCTTTTTAATGTTTAATGTCAACCATTTGTGCAGATAGAATGAAGTAGAAAAGATCGCAGATGCTAATGTAGCGTTAGCGTTAGCATTTCTCCCCCGGGCTTAAATGGTGTATTATAGAATGATCACACCGGTGTGACAGTACTCTTCAAAGGGTTCACGAAATATGACTACTACTCTCACTGTTTAACATGTTGGGTTACTTCATGTTACTTCATGTTAAGGCTAATAAAAATGACAAGGCTGTAATGCTAACTAACGTGCTAGCTACTAGCTAGGTAGCTAACTTGATCCAGCCACTCCTGGTCCTTTCATCAGATGGGAAGCGAAAGAACGAGCAAGACCCATTGCTGGTATGATAACAACCTGGTACTAAGCACACAGTAGTGATGTTACGTATTGCGCCGAGGCTTCGGAGCGTGTGTCGAGTAATCCCCGAAGCTTTTTGTGAAGCATGTATCGAGGCTTGTATCATTTTGGGCCTGTGACGTCATCGATGACAAACGAAGCCTCGCTGCCTGTCGATACCACGTGACTGCTTCAGGAAGCCATTCAGACCGGTTGAACCGTTGAACCACAACGCTCATAATACCTATGGATGTATACTAAGAATCATATTACCCCTCCTGTACCCAGTGGCGTTTTCTCCCGGAGGCCAAGGGAAGCCAGGCTTCCCCTGTTTTTTCGGATTTTAGTTATAATTTAAATAAATAAATAAAAACACTTTGTTTTGTTTCTGTAATTCTCCTTTCATGTGTGTTCCTGCCGGACCGTTTCTCCGCCATTCTCATTGAGTATTTTACAAAGAGTGAAACAGCGCCCCTCTAGATGTCATGGTGAAACAGTAGATTGCATTCACTGTTGCGAGAGGAGGCCAGCGGAATCTAGCTTCCCTTGGTGAACAAAAATTGAGGGATTGACCAATCAGATGAGGCCCACGTGATGTCCCCTGCCAACCTGTGATTGGTCAGGGCCATGCCAGGGGAAGCTAGCCGCCTCTAGCTTCCCTTCAGGGGCGGCTGGCGATTTGATTGGACACTGCCATCCAATCACATCAACATCAATTTTAATACTGTAACTGTCATCAACGCCGTTAGAAATTATCAAGCAAATGAAGCATTATGGAGGGAGGAGATTTGGCGTACTTAATTAAGCATAACTTCACTAAACTTCCGCTACAGCAGCAACTAAAAATTAAAGCAGATGGCAGGACAACGCCCGCACTCGAGCTGTGTACACAGAGGAATAAGGGATCTAATCGGACGTTCAATGAGGACAATTATGTCCGCACGGAGTGGCTAACTGGAAGCGCCAAACTTCAGCGTCTATTTTGCTGGCCATGTGTTCTTTTTGACAAGGGTTCGTGCTCCCTGAACAATCCTTGGGCAACTTCAGGATTCATCGACCTTGCCAACCTGTCACGGGCAATTGAGAGGCACGGTAAATCTAAAAATCATATAGATTGTGCTGTGAAATTAAAGCTTTTTGGACGCGTCAGGATTGCTGCACACGCTGTACAACAACAGGCTGTTTCACAAGCCACCAGGAGAGCTGATACAGCTTCTTATTGAGGATGACCTACAGGGCACACTCTCCGAGGTCTACAAGCTGCTCCAGCTCATGCTCACGATACCAGCCACCAGCACATCAGCAGAGCACTCCTTTTCCTGTCTGAAAAAGGATCAAAACGTATCTGAGGAACACGTGTGGACAGGACAGACTTGTCAACCTAGCCACATATCCATTGACTCTGTTGTTGTGGAGGACCTAAAGGCCGCTGGGAAGTTCTATGACATTGTTATTGACCACTTCGCTACCATGAAAGACATGAGAATGGCCTTCCTCTTCAAATAGGGTGAGTGAAATGCACACCCCTTTCTCTCTGTGCATACCTGTTGCCTGAACTGCCCCGTGTAGCTATGTGTGCAATTTCTGATGTGGTTCTGTTGGTTATTGTGCATGCTTGCCTGGATTTAGCTGCAGGTGTTAGTCAGTCTGAAGTAGTTGTTTTATTGCAGTTGTTTAATTAGCACAGGGTGCTGCTATCCGAAAACCAGCACTGCAGATAGCATGCCACATAGGGCGATCACCTGCATAGATGAGATTGTTTATATGTTTGTGTTACATTTGGACTACGGACTGAACTAATTACAGAGACGAGGACTGTTGCTGCACTTGCCGTGTGTGTTAGTGTAACAGATGTAAATATGCAGTGGGGTTTATTTAATTTAATTGTGTATAATCACACACATTCTGTGTTTTATATTATTTCATTCTGTGTTCTTCATTTTATTGAATGTTAAATACCTGGCAAGGTCGGAGAGCTGTGCTCAGGAGTTTATTGTTGTGAGGACTTTCATTTCCTTTCTTTGTGATTTTACTTTTTGTATATATTGTGTCCCTCACGTTTCCTCTTCCCTTTTTGTAAACGTTCCAATGAGAGGAGTCACTGAGGGAAATGTATGTACAACTGGTCATTTTATCTGTTATCAGATTCAGACATTAAACAGAGATCGTCTCAACTTTACGCCGACTCGGCGGGTCTCGTCCATTATCAACACAACGCACACTGATACTTTGATGTGAACGTAAAACTTTAAAGGTCTCCTAATTTAATTTGTGAATGAATGCTTCTTATTTATTAATTCCGAATCTGCACTGCGCATTGAGCGGCTGGTGTTGCATTGGTGGGAGGAGGTTGGCATAAATTAATAAGAAAATGCTTAAATTAATAAGACGAGAGAGTTTCAGCTAGAGAGTGCGTGCGGACCTGTCGCTTAGATAACAGGTGTGTACAAGTCCTGCATCTGTATGATACACATGTGTGTAAAATGTTACCGGGCGCTGTAATCACTCATCTGGTTACGTTATTGACCACCCCCCCCAAAAACATGGCTTCCCCACATTTTTCCCCACCCCACGCTACTGCCTGTACCCGGGCCCGGTGACACGATGGAATCAAGAGAGCTCAGACCCTCACTCATATAGAGGTCGGAACATGTATAAATAGATACAAGCATAAATAAATGTAGGAATAAAAACATGAATAAATACAGGAATACATATGTTGCAGTGTTTTAAAGGACATTCAGCGTGTGTGCTGCGGCTTAGCTGGAAAGCAGGTGACTCATGACCGCAGGGTCCCTGGTTCAACAACTCGTCAATACGTCTTTTTTGTTGTTTATAAAAGCTACAGCTAAATGAGATAATGTAGTTAATAAATGTATTCTTTGATATGGTTTAGCCTTTCTCCGGCTACAACATGGTTACGTTTATGAATATAATTAAGGAATATAAATCCCTCTTTGCAATGTTTAGCAGCCTGCTTAGGCTTTTCAATCACAATCATTCAAACTGGAATAAAAACAATATTGTTATATGATTTAATGTTCGTTGTTTAGAGTTATTCTAAGGCTTTACTCAATGGGAACTCGGTATGAGAGAGAGCACACTGTTGAGATGTCCAATCTGCCTGTTTTACACACTTTGACCAACAGGGGGTTTGTGTTCAAATGAAGCCCATGATGAAGCCTCATGAGATGAACCCTTTTGCGAACCAATTGGCTGGAAAGCTTCAAAGCTTCATAAGGCTTCATCTCAACATCACTACAACACAGGCATCTTGTTAAAGTTATCTTAGCCAGCGCCATATAGATAGAATCTATCTATATCGATCTTAACTATCTCTTAGTGGAGGAAAACAGTTATGACATCACTCTGGGATTTGTAGTCTTTCTAGTTGCGTATTTTTCATAGTCTTATATTTCAACAGTTTTACGACAAACTGTGACTTTTTTGACATGGAATTATTATTTAAGATTGACCTACATGTGTAATTCATGGCACAATTCAAACGGGGTCGAAAGATAATCTTTCTCTCTCCATTGACTTCAATACAAACTTTTTCCGAAATAAGGTCCCATGAGTCCCACCGGAAGGGGAGGGACTTCGCATCTCTATGGGGTAAAGTGAACCATGGGCCTTGGGGCAAGTTGAGCCAGTTGTTCAATGGAGAAATGAATGAAAGTAGGCCAAGTTGATAATAAGAGCTCACTGTAGGCTACATTTAAAGTTGAATTTACCCTGTGTTTGATTGGTAAGATTTATGAAATTGTATCACCATTTGTATGATTCCTTTTCCTTTTAACATGTTAAAAAAAAATCAATCAATTCAATCGAAATGTATATAAAAAATATTTGAAAAACTAAACTTGTATTTGGTTTGTTATTTATTGTTTATCGTTACCTTTAAGATGTGTTGTAGGTATGCCCAGGTTTGAACAGATGGTTTGACATGTTCAATTTACCCCCTGACCTGGATCAACTTACCCCTAACCCGGGGCAAGTTGAGCCACAAGACCACTTTTTTTTAAGAAGTAATATTTTCACTGCCTTTGATCAAATATTGATTCCTAGCATTGCCATTGATAGGACATAGGAGACATCCTGAATTGTAGGTGTGTGCTTTCATTTTACTATGTGTCATTTCTCCTTCCTTATAGGACAGTATAACTAAGAAATGGCCCAACTTACCCCACCCTCCACTATGTGTATTCACTCTCTGGTCGTTTCTCGATCGCGAGTAAAACTGCTGCAGAGCAACTATTTCAAGTATACTACGTCATCGAGTGGCGCAGAATGCTGGACATTTAACATGGATTTAAACAGTCATTCAGCGCCACTCGATTACATAGTATACTTGACATATTGTGTACTCGCGATTGAGAAACACAGCGAGACACAGCGAAACACACACCCGCAGCCTGGCGGGTGTGTGTGTGTTTCTCAGTATAAATGAAAGCTTTAGTGCATGTTCAATAAGGAAGACCTAACAATGAGCCACTTACACGTCACTCTATTGCTCCTTCCCCCCTCATTAAATACGAGGGCGTCACCCCTCAGCAGCCAATTGCTAAACATGCTAAATTCCTTAAATGCCTGCTGTTCCTCCCTGTCAGTTGTCATTTCAGGTGATCACACGCAAATGGTAGTACACTAATAGTCCTCTTCCGTTAAACACTCAGGAATATATAACCTCAAGATGTCTAATTCAGACTTTTCCGACAACGAACCTTTTTCGAAGGATCTCGATCCTGGCTCCGACGTACCTCCAGAAGTAGCTTCCAACTCCTCAAGCCACCGGCGCATGAGCGCCCGTCTGGCTTCCCGTGGCGGCTCACGGACGGCAGAGGCAGACTTCCTCTTCTCCCATCTTCTGCAGCAGGGCATTTCTGCAGCCCCAGATCTCCCTCTCTCCCAGCTTCGGGAGCTCTCGGACCAAGTCTCCGGCGCGGTCCCCCAGCCCAAGCCAGCAGCTCCAGCCAGCTCTCCCGAGAGATCAGGGCAAGGGCGCGGGCGCAGCCGCGGGGGGAAAAAGGACAAGGAAGGCGAGTCTCCACGAGCTCGCTCGTCGAGAAAATCCACCCCTTCCCAGGCTCACCCCAGTGCCGACCAGCCCGGGAGCACCGGAAACCAGCCCCTCACGGACGCTAGTTTAGCAAACATCCTGCAATCTCTGGCAAGCTCCTTGCTGCTAATCGACGCTCGTCTCCAGTCCATGGAAAAGGGACCTCTTCCGCGAACAGGGCCGGGTCTTCTGCTTCGGTACCGCCAGGGTTTATGCCGGGTCAGGGTCTTTTACAGCCACAAGCGGTAGCTCCCTCTCACTCCCTTCGCCCTCCCAACTCCTCCTTCAAGCAGGATGTACATTCCCCAAGCCGCTAACATTTCCTCACGGCTTAGAGCGAACATTCTTGAAAGGAAAGACATTAATCTCGTCAGCCTTATTTTGCCTTCTCCGGAGTGCGACAAATCCATTGCCACGGGAGGAAGCATCACTGCCGTCTTCAAGTCTTCAGACCCCCGGCTCCTCAAAGACCTCAGCATCGGGCAATTTCTGGTTGCTTTTGGCATCTTTCGGGACGTTCTCTGTTCAGTTTACCCCGAAAGAAGGATTGAATTAGACGCTTATCTGGCCATGATCGTTGATCTTCACCTTAAATACGGAAGATCCGTTTTCTACTTTTACCATAAAAGTTTTTCAAGCAAAGCAGAGCTTCACTTAGCCCATCACAATGTTCGCCTGGATTGGTCCGTGCTGGACACCGAGCTGCTCGTGATGGCTACCGGCGGCCATCAAGTCGCTACGTGTAACAACTGCGGGGCGCAGGGCCACACCTCCCCTTTCTGCCCTTCAGTGCCTCTCTCCGGGCCTAGAGTCTTTCCCACGCCGTTTTCCGGGAATAATAGTCAAAGCCGTCAGGTGCAGCATAGGCAAGACGAGAAGATTTGTCATAACTTCAATGAAAACGTCTGCTACCACCCATATTGTACATTCCTCCACATCTGCAGTTTCTGCAAGGACGCTCATCCGAGGTCTGTATGCCCCAGGCGCAACCGCAGCTTTGCCACTACCTCGCGCCAGGAACCACGTGGCAAATAATCTTTCAAACCACCCCCCCCCCACCCCCATTAACGCCACACATTAGCAGCGGCCGTATCTACTCACTCAGACACATGCATATTGCACTCATTTATATTTGGTTTCATGATCACATGGCTTACGATAAGCAGGGTATAACATTCATGTATCATTGTACTCAAGCTAACGGCCGCATTACATTGTCTACATCTCCCTCTTCCCCCGGACATCGACTCGTGCCGGCTATCCTAGATCTCTCAGTTTACCTATGGTAAACATGCATATTTATTATTCCTCATCCCTACGACAACCAGACGGCCATCCAAGATCTCTCTTCCCTCGTATTTATGCATTTTAGTGGTAGTGTTCATCTGTGTATGTTTAACCCTGCATCGCAGGTCCTCGACCATCGTGTCGACAATGTTTAGTGGTAGTGATCACGTAAGCCCGGCGCTGATTCCGGCCGTCGACCTCCGGGTCAACATCTTATGATGTACAGTAAGCCCGGCAGCGATTCCGGCCGTTGTTTAGTGGTAGTACGTAAGCCCGGGCTGATTCCGGCCGTCGGCTCTCGGGTCAAGCATCTTATGATGTACAGTAAGCCCGGCAGCGATTCCGGACGTTGTTTAGTGGTAGTGTTCTCGTAAGTCCGGCGCTGATTCCGGCCGTCGACCTTTGGGTCAGCATCCTATGATGTACAGTAAGCCCGGCAGAGATTCCGGCCGATTGTTTAATCCACATGTTAATCTCTCATTTCATCCATAGATCACCGCAGTCAGCCCACAAGGTAAGAAACTCATTACAGCTCAGTATGTCATACTTCACTTCTTTGGGGGTTTCTTCGGAGCGGTTCTTCCCCTCCTGAATAATAATCCTGCAAACCGGGGCCTAATCGCCAAACACCATTCCATTCTCCTGTTGTATTATCATGGCAATCATTTCATCCATATGACGTGTAACAATAAATATGTATTCCATACATCACGTCTCTCCGGTTTGAAACGAAAGCTTTAGCGCAAGTTCAATAAGGAAGACCTAACACGAGTCACTTACACATCACTCTATTGCTCCCTCCCCTCTCATTAAATACGAGGGCGTCACCCCTCAGCAGCCAATTGCTGCACATGCTAAATTCCTTAAATGCCTGCTCTTCCTCCCTGTCAGTTGTCATTTCAGGTGATCACACGCAACCCGCCTCCACCCCTCTCGCCTCCCGCCTCCTCCAGGACAAAGCTAAACCTTCCTTCTTCAGACCGGTCCCATCTACTCATCGCCACCACCAGTGTCTAGACCCCGGGGGTTTCTTCGGAGCGGTTCTTCCCCTCCTGAATGATCATCCTGCAAACCGGGGCCTAATCGCCAAACACCATTCCATTCTCCCGTCTTATTATCATAGCAATCATTTCATTCATATGGCGTTCCATACATCACGTCTGTCCGGTTTGAACTAAGTATAACATTGTGTGTGCTCAGGCTGAATTCCGCGGTGTCTCGCTGTCTCGACGACCCCACACCATTAAGCCAGCTCACAGTGTCCCGCTCCTCGCAGCTGAGAGCCTCGCAACGTCCCGCCAAGTGTGTGGGTGTGTGTGTGTGTGTGTGTGTGTGTGTGTGTGTGTGTGTGTGTGTGTGTGAGGAAGTCCGCGGATTGGTCCAAACGTAACGGCTCCGCGGACGTAACGTAACAGCTCCGCGGATTGGTCCATTTGATGGAAAATGAGAAATGTCCAACGAGGCGTTCTGGGGCAGCATAGACAGGTCTTTTCTGTGTTAGAGTTTTACTCGCTACAGGGCGTACTTTGAGGGTTTGTGACTCGCAGACCGTTTACATGCAGAAAAACCTTCATAGCACACAAGGGGATGGGTAATAACCGGAAAAGCATGGCATGGGACCTTTAAGGAAGTTCCCACCATCACATGCACAATATTTATACTGGATGTCTCAAACTTTAGCATCTCAAATAATGTACTGCATTAGGGAAATGGCGTAGTTTTGTGAAGGAGTTTTGTGAAAGTCAGCTAATTGCCAAAGGGAAGCAAAGTGCTTTAACTCCTGCCTCAGGGGGCCGGTCAGCAGGAAGCATACTAATGTGGAGATGAGTGACGTTTCTCCTGCTTCTCAGAGGCTCCCAGGGACTATAAGAAATATAAAAAAATAAATCACCCAAAGGGTTTTTGATAGCGCACCTGTGTTTATGACTCATGGAAGCTGTATTGGTTGGATGAGAAACAAACAGACATATGTTTCCTTCTTCTTGCTTCAAACTTCAAGTAGGCAAGGTGATTTTAACTGATTGTGTAAACAATTTTGAAATAAAGAAAACAACTTTAGACATACAACAGTGTTTTTTACAGGTGTGCCGAGGACAGGCTGATTTCCAAAAATCAAGAATGATGCTACGGTTTCAAATATTAATATACAAACTTTGATCTTACACCACCTGGTCAAAATGACTTCTGCATTATGGTTACGCTAACTTTGACATCACACTTGGTAAAAGTTACGGTCATTGTTAGTTGGAAAAAGGAAAAAGCGAACGTGTCAACATTCTCGTTTTGATGAGGGACGTTCGTCCTCTGCGGACTTCTTGGCTTCGTAAACACCAGTTCTGAAAGAGTCCTTTTTCCTGTGGCTGCTGCAGGGCTTGGCTGAATGTTAGCACGTTTTGTATTCAGCATTTGATGACATACAGTATGTTCTCTTTAGTGATGGGAGGATGAACTCAATTTAGAATATCTGCTCCTCTCAAAAGGGAATTCAATGATGGAGATTCTGTAATCTTCTTATACGATGTGAAAGGCGTAGCGTCAAGTAACGGGACACAAAGAGGCATACACTTTGAATACTGTCCATTGAGGTGTTATAAGTTTATGATATAACATTTCAGAGAATGGATATAAAGCAATTTTTTTGTTAAAAGTCTACGTTCTTTGATTGAGCTCTCAAACAATTTGAGAAGCGAAAATGGTTTTGTGTACCTATACCAGGGGTTCCCAAACTTGTTGTGCCCAAGGCACCAAAGGACAAGTACAAATCTCAAGGCACACCTATTGTGCAAAAACCCTTATAACACGTGTTATCACTCATATCATGTAAATATCTGTAAATGTGCATAATTATTTACTAATGCCAAATAAAATGTGACAAAGACAACTATATTACTCATGAAATATTTATTAACGAAATATTTCAGAAATTAATTTTAAACATTATCAAATTAGGCTTCATCAAAGCAGCAACACACAGGTAAAGCAGACAGGGCACAACATTAAACATGAGGCAAAGGAAACTCAGCAGAAATTCAGTACAGAGAACTGTCAATGCAAGGAAGCTGCATTGTCCGTGGTCCTGAACTACAAATTATAAATGTAACATTTCAGCAATCAGCATTGAAACATGTGCTACAGTATTGTAAATATTTTTGACGATTTACAAATTAGTGAGATACATGTGCCTGTCGGGGCGCGCAGAATTTTGTAATCCTTGGTGGCACTGAGGAGAGGGCCACTCGCAAGTCCTGTTCAACAGAGAGCCGTGACCTCCTGTTGTTCTTCATGTAAATCAGAGTAGAGAACGCCAACTCCAGAGATGGGGTCGTTACAATTTTTTTTTAATATATTACACATTACTTAAAAAAAAAGAAGTAATATATTACACTACTTCGTTACTATCTACATAAAGTAACTCGTATGCGCATGCGTGAGTGGCAATAACTTTCCTTACCAGCAGGCGGCGGTAATGTGTATGTGTCATTCAAAACAGGCAACAACCGGAAGACAGAGAAGAAGAACTACGTGATATAAACAAAACAACAAATAGCGTGTGCGTTAGCTTCACCTTAGCATGTGTTCTTTGCAGGTGCTTGTTGAGGTTTGATGTGGTGTTCACAGCAGTGGATAACAGCTTCTGGCCTGGACACGGTTTGCACCTCCCCGTCACATTCCTGTCTATTCTTCGGACAAACTCAAAATAATGGGCATACCTCCACCCCTCGAGAGTTATCGCTGACTCAGCCATGTTTATGCAGCACTGCACGTGGAGATGTGGACGTGCAAGTCGCGCAGATTACGTACATATAAACCTACAAAGTACTGATATAGTAAATTAAAAAAGTATTATTTCTGTGTAGTTGTATATTGCAATAATAAGGTATGGTTGTCACAAAATCCCACGGCACACCCGAACTTGCCTCACGGCACACCAGTATGCCGCGACACACCGTTTGGGAACCACTGGCCTATACCTCCATAATACCAATCAGTGCTCAATACCAATCAGCTGATTGTTAAGCATGAATGAAACACATGATCACCAAATGATCAAAAATATGACTCAAATATTTTAACTAACTCTAATATTCCTAAAGCATAACTACTTCTACGTTTTTTTATATAGCTAGACCTGTCCTTTGTACACCTGCCCATCCCTTCTTCTCAGTCCAATTCCATCTATCTGTCCATCCATCCACCTCCATACTCACTAAACCATCCAACCCTTCAACCATCCATCATCCATCCATCCATCTGTTCATCCAACCAACCATCCATCCAACATCCATCCATCTGTTCATCCAACCAACCAACCATCCATCCAACATCCATCCAACATCCATCCATCATCCATCCATCATCCACTCAACCATCCATCTGTTCATCCAACCAACCATCCATCCAACATCCATCCATCAATCATCCATCCATCCATCTGTTCATCCAACCAACCATCCATCCATCCATCCATCATCCATCCATCCATCATCCATCCACTCAATCATCCATCTGTTCATCCAACCAACCATCCATCCATCCAACATCCATCCATCCATCATCCATCCATCCATCATCCATCCATCCACTCAACCATCCATCTGTTCATCCAACCAACCATCCATCCATCCATCCATCCATCCATCATCCATCCATCCACTCAACCATCCATATGTTCATCCAACCAACCATCCATCCATCATCCATCCACTCAACCATCCATCTGTTCATCCATCATCCATCCATCATCCATCCACTCAACCATCCATCTGTTCATCCAACCAACCATCCATCCATCATCCAACCAACCATCCATCCATCATCCATCCATCATCCATCCGTCCATCCACCCACCCAACCATCCATCTGGTCTTCCATCCATCAAACCATCAAACCATCCATTAATCTCTTCTTCCTTCCATCCATCAATTGTTACATCCATCAATCCAGGAGAGAGAGAGAGAGAGAGAGAGAGAGAGAGAGAGAGAGAGAGAGAGAGAGAGAGAGAGAGAGGAGAGAGAGAGAGAGAGAGAGTGAGAGGGATGGTGGAACAGAGGCTTGCACACACACATTTACACAGAAAGTAAAACACAGCCCCTTGTGGATTTTTCCTTAAGCATGTTCTGTTCTTCAAAGCCAATTGAAGCTCATGCATGTCTGCATCCTATGGAGGCTCTTTGCAGGATTAGCATAATGAGGCAGCACTGAAGCACTAACAGCTGCTGCTGATCCAGCCCTTTCTCCACCTGCACCTCGGATCTTTTCCTTCAATAACAGGCTGGATGACCTCCACCATCACACTCTGCAGGACATCCAGTGGCAGCAGAAGATAACATGCAAAATATGTGGGAGTTTCACTGTGACACCGGGCGTGCTCAGCCAGCCTGTAAAGCAAGTGTAATCAGATATAGATACAGAGAAGCTGCGTGGATTAGGGGAGTCTAAATGGAGGTGCATTGAAGGACAAAATGGTAGATAGTAAATGGAGGGGTGGTATGATGTGCAGAAACGCTAACGGAGGCTTAACGTAATCAATATTGTTTTGAAGAGGGTGTGTCTGTGTGTTTGGAAGATAAGGAAAGCCAAGGTGCAGCACTTAGTCACAACCAAGGACAGTGAATATCTGAAGGTGAACAACATGTGCATGGAAGAACTCAGATGGGCATGGATATACTTAAAATCCATCTTAAGGCTAGATTCATCTCCTCTCCTTCTTTGTAGGAATACATGAATATAAAGTAGAATTTGTGTTTGGGTTATGGCCGGGGTTTTCTTATCCAAAAGTCCTAGAGAAAGGGCACATACCTTTACCGAGAAGAAACAACTCATATGTGTATAGATACATGTCTAGGGATGCATCAACCCTTAATTGCCATGGTGAATTCATATGTAAATCCTGGAGGGATAACGATGTATGTTGGCCATTTAAATTCACTTTATTTACATCATTTCAGGCCCCTTAACATTTCTGTTGAAATGGTTTTTAGCTATTTTAAAGCTGGGTCCTGTTTCTGTTGACAGGTGTTGCTTTTTAGTTAAAGAATCATTTGAGCATTAGAAGCCTTTTGTATGTAATCTGCTCACAGCAGCACCATAAACACATGGGCTCAGAACAGTCTCATAATACACACATGCACACAGAAGGATCCACACTTGTGTTTTTCAATGCACACACAAATGTGTTCCGTTTCATATCCTACATGTAAATACAATCCAAATACAGAAAAAAGTTTTACGTATGTATTTTTGATCCTCACATATTTGTTTTCCGTTTAAATCCTCTGCACCTGCAAACACAACCCGCTTTCTGTGCACGGATCGCTGTGCATTCGTGTGTGCGTTTTTGAGTCTCCCCTGACGGTCAGCCGATTCGTACTTGTAATTTGTTCCATCTATAGCCAATCAGATGTCTCCTCAATTCAAAGCCAATCACATGAGCGCGCCCCCACGAGGGTAGATTTCTTGCGTTCATGACGTAGCGCTTCATGTACGCATTTTGCGCGGTCCGGAGCCGACAGCTCGATGGGGCCTGCCTGCAGGCGCTAATCTCAGGACACCTCCACTCTCAGTACAGCGCCACGTTCCGAACGGGAAATGCACGCAAATACAAGCCTTTATATTATTAAGGTACAGTGCCACTTTCCAAACCATTGATGAATGCTTGTGTACACAAACACGGCAGGCAAACCCGTTTTAAATGTGTGTTTCCTGTATGGCGAATACAGCTGCTTTATTTATGTCTGTATGAAGTTGTTGTGAGTGTGGAGGGAGCAGCTACAGGTTAGCTTAGGCTAATCGATCGGTGCACTACGAAGCCAGTGCCAGACAGTGACCTGTTAACGGGGGGAGCCCCGCCGGTCATTATCGGCCGATATTCACTCTTGATAGTTTGATCGGTGCTCTCTATGAAGGCCGATCAGGAGAGCTGGATCTGATCGATATGGACATAAACGCGAGTGAAGTATAACCGGACGCGAGAGAGAGAGATCAGATCAGCTGCTGAGTCAGACGGAGACACGCAGCTCTGCATGATCACCTGAAGCTCCGCCCTCTGTTTAGCGAGCTGAAGACGCAAAATGCGTATCTGAAGTGTCATGAACGCAATAAATCTACCCTCGTGGGGGCGCGCTCATGTGATTGGCTTAGAATGCAGGAGACATCTGATTGGCTATAGATGAGAGAAATTACAAGTACGAATCGGCTGACCGTCAGGGGAGTCTCAAAAACCCACACACGAATGCCCAGCGATCCGTGCACAGGAAGCGGGTTGTGTTTGCAGGTTTTAAACGGAAAACTAATATGTGAGGATCAAAAATACATACGAAAACTTTTTTCTGTATTTTGGATTGTATCTACATGTATATGAAACGGAACACATTTGTGTGTGCATTGAAAAACACAAGTGTGAATCCTTCTGTGTGCATGTGTGTATTATGAGACTGTTCTGAGCCCATATAATATGACACGACGAAGAGAAGACTTCGCTTTTTTTCCTTTTCACATGTTTTCATGCTTGTTTGTTTCTTTAGCACATTTCACAGGCATCTTCTCCAACAGCCCCTCCCATTTCCGAGTTGCCATGGAAGCCATCCACAGTTGTTTCCCTTCGGCTCAACACAACAGCCGCGTTCTGGAAAACCTTTCATTGGCTGACAATTGCTATTAAGTGGTGAGGAGACACCTCCGTTCCAATGGCTGAGTTATTCAAATCACTTATTTTCTGAACAACTGGAAATGCAACGAAGCAGCCGTATATTATTATGTTAATCATAATTGACAGGTATCGAAAAATGGATTTTACGCATGTGGGTTTATGTGCATTATGCACAAATATCTGTGTCTCTGCTGGTTTGTTGCAGCAAGATAGTGTGCAGCCAGATGAAAAGGCAGTGTAACAGAATCATGTGCAGCCAGAGCACTGAGGCCTCTGTGAAGCACAATACACCAATTCAATTGCAATAACCCCCCTAAAAAAAGAGAACGTCCTGTTTCTAACAATACAAACATATTAAAAGTCAAAACCTCTTAAAGTAGAACTGAAATTATAATACTCGTGCTATGCATTTACATACATACCAAGCAGATATTCTGCGGCATAAATATTTTAAATAAATGCATTACACTCCCCCAACCGCCAACAGTATTACATTAAGATGCATGAAATAAATCAGAAGCATTACAACATACTTCGCTTAACACATACAAACAAGCTGCATGGTCCTGCAAGTTCTTACTGTGGTTTATGAGCTGCGTATAAGTGAGTAGATGTATCATAATGTTTAAGCCTATTATTCAACCTCATAATAACTAATCAAGAGAATCCATGAGGCATTATAAAACACTTATAATTCATTGAAAGTCAAATATATAATACTTAATGCACACAATATGTGTTTTTATTAGAGCTGTCAATCGATTAAAATATGTAATCGCGATTAATCGCACATTTTGTATCTGTTGTAAATGTACCTTTGAGGAATATTTTCAAGTTTGTAATACTCAACATATGAGTGGACAAATATGCTTTATGCAAATGTTTGTTTATTATCATTGGAACAATGGCAAATATTCTCCTGAATATTCTCAACACAACAAATCAAATCAAGTTGTATTTGTATAGCACATTTATAAACGATGTTTGGTGGAGCCAAAGTGCTGTACATATAATACAAATAGCCTACAGTAGAGACACTTTTTGCTTTTCTTTTTTAGTTACGGATAGGTGGCTTTATGGTTTGGTTCCACCTGGGTCGACACAAATCAATCAAGTTATTCTGAGCTCAGGGGCCTCATGTATAACGCCGTGCGTAGGATTCACGTGGGAAGGTTGCTTACGGAGTAGAAATAAAAAAAATAGGTACAGACATTTTCCGATTCACCAAACACTGCGTACCGGCGAGGAAAGTGCCTATAAATAGTCAAAGAAACTCCCATTCATTCATTCTGAGTAGGCTTGTTTGAGACACATTGCGGCTCGCCTCGAAAGTAGACGAGAGTAGCCGATCGCAGCCGGGGGGAGGTGTCAAAAAGCTCGTCTTAAGTCGGACAGCTCGGACTCGGAGTCGGCTTGACTGGCTGGGTTTGCAATGGCGGAAATTGCGTTGGCGTTTTTCGTTGCAGATGAAGTGGATGTAATAGAAATGCTCCTCCCTCTTAATGTTTGCAAAACTGATAGGTGGACAGGCTACAAATGATCAGTCCCTTCAGATCCGCACACATGAAGCTGAATGAGCATGCATTGAACAGACCTGCTGCTGTGTTAATTCTTTAGCTGCCACTTTAAGCGTTTATGATGTGTACAACATGGATGTAATTTGGTTTCATCTTGCCATTTTAAATGATGTATTCAATAAATAAGGTTAAACCAAATCATTACATTACAATAGATTTTATTTTAATGATTTGGTTTAACTTAAAGATAAACTTTATTGTTATTGCACATATTACAGGTACTGAGACAACGAAATGCAGTTTAGCTTCTAACCAGGTGCAACAAGCAGAGAAGTGGAAAGTAATGTACACAATCTACAGAATAACATATAGAATGAATTGAATGATGAATAAACAGTGGGGTGTGAATACACTAGATATCAGCCTGTGAGCAGTATAAACAGTGTGTATGAATACACTAGATATCAGCCTGAGAGCAGTATGAACAGTGTGTATGAATATGATAAGATATATAAAGTATGAAAACGGTAAGCAGTATAGTATAAAATATATAGATATTAATTTCACGATGATATACATTGTGGAACAATGATGAAAAATGGGAATGGATGTGGCGACGTAAAACTGACACAAAACAACAACAAACTTTTGCCAGCCAATTGGAAAGCTTCATCAGCAGCACATGGTAAAAACCACCAATGAGCGCTCAGCTCGAGATACCAGCGAGCCGTTTCCCATCAAGCATTTCGCTTCCGCAGCTCGTGGAGAGCAACTGCGCCGCCTCGCTCTCAAGGCTGCGGGCGTCTTTGTCCCGCGAGATTTCAAAGTCTCATGTGGGCGAGCCTCCAGAGCAAGTCGGACAAAATGACTAACCATCATGCAACGCACTAGCAAGACGTTGATCGCAACTGCGCAGGTCTGCGCAGGTCTTGCTTGTCTCAAACAAGCCTACTGACTGCATGAAGTAGAGCAGGAAATGACGACAGAACAGCTAAAAAAGACGTCTCACACCGTGTCAGATGTTGGTTATTTAGGGGAGGTGGAGATAAATCATATTGTTTGGTGGATGCAGTTTGAACAGAGTAGCAGCATGGAGGTCGGAACGTCACCAACATAAATAAATAAGTGGTCCGAAAAAAATAAATACACGTAGCCTTCCTCAGGCAGTGTGTTTGTACCGGGGACAGGAGACCCCCCTCTTGATGAGAGACTGTAAGAAGTGATCGGGGAATCCCTCCGGAGTGGAGTCATGACAACTGGATCTGAATTATTTGTTTGTATTTGGTGGTTTGTGTTCCAGCTGTCGATCAGCAACTATATATCCATAATCCACCAGTTAAAGGAAATACAACCAATGTGTTGTGTTATATTCGCTGTACAATTGACCACATGGTGTTCTTAGCTTCCAGACCTTCTGTGTTTTACGAGCGACTTATCAAGTCTTGGCAAACGGCATAAAACACGATTAAACGTGATAGTATATAAAACCATGCTCGTATCTACAACCTATAGAAATGCAAAACGGTTTAGACGTAATTCTGTCTTCCTGCTTACCGCATCATTTATGAGAAAACATTTCATAACATGAACACAACATATTCGAGGTGGTTTTAAATAACATATCCGTAGTTATTTATTTCTCCAAGTTATGTTTTTGTGTGCACTGAGGAGTCGCAAACAGGCGTTTGTTAAATCATTTTAAGATTGGCTTTAACCAATGTGTGAAAATGAATTCTTCATATATGATAAATGAGAGGTAACATTTTGTTCATGGTATTATTTCCACATATTTCTCTCCATTCTTCCTTCTGCCAACGGTGTCGCAGTTTCTCGTTGTTAAGAATGTCAGGAGGCTCAGGACCCAAACGCACAACACCAGAAACAGATCAGAATTTAACAAGGTCTTTTAATTTAGGTCAAAACACAAAACGCTCACTTGGAGGATCAAAAACTCTAAACCAAAAAACATCTACATGACTATCAAAAATATACTTCACACGATCAAGGGATGACTGGCAGGCTTGACGAGACAAGACGAACTGACACAAGACAAAGGGAGACGCAGACTATATATACACACACTAGGTAAGGGGACACAGGTGTCAACAATTAAGGGAGGGGCTGACAATCACACTGGAGGGGAAAACACACCAGGGCAGGAATGCTCTGAAACGAGAGGGAAAGATTATTACAAAATAAAACAGGAAATCACAAGACAAGGCAAAAGACAAAAGGACTGAACTAAATAAATTAACTTAACACAACTGTCTAGACACCACACTCGTCTCTCTCGTGTCTGTGCTTAGTGCGTACGCATGGGTAACAGTTTACGTGGAGGACCGCACATTTTCCCGTCAAGTTAGTATTTTATAAATCGCAAACATTGCCTAGAAACTGGCATACGCCATTTTTTGAGCGTATTTCCCTTTATACATGAGGCCCCAGGATATATCTGGTCCAACTCATTGAAGAGGCTCTATATTCTTTGTGGGTGCTCCCTCTCCTTATATAGGTTTGTGTGCATGTAACTAGTCTCCAGAGGGAGTTGCTCTCCGACACACCCTGCCTGAAACACCTCCATTAGACTCCTTTGTTTTCTTCCATAACATAGTGATGTCACTATGTAACACTCACACTTATTCTTTGAACATTAAAGCATGGAGACATGTCATAGTAGAGACAGTACATTTAAATATGAACCTGAAAATGAGATGAATATGTATTGCTAAATGTTCTGCATGTCTCTATTTGGGGAGGGGGCGGTGCTGCAGCTGGGACACAGGGGGGAATGTGAGGGTCTTGGTTAGGTAGGAGGCTCCAGTTCAAGTTGCTCTGTAAGCTAATGGGAATGTAATGTCACCTTCCAGAAGAGTCCTTACAGAAATAGAAACATTTGAAACTTTAATGATCTGTATGTGTTTCCTTGATGAAGTTTTAATGGTGGTGTAAGGCGCGTATGTCAGCTCCTTACAGAGTCCTTATGCCAACATATCATATTGCCGCTGTCACCACTCCCCCTGACCCAGATTCACACTAACAAGTGATGTCTCTGGCAGTATAGATGGTACACTTCTAATACAGTTAGTCCGTTCAGAGCCAGGGAAGCGCCTTTACATTAGGATTGAGACATATGCCTGTAAAGCTTGGTTATGCAGAATCTCATCCCATCCCTGGGAGAAATCTGGAATCAGCCCTCTCTGTGCCGAACCTCCCCCCACAGACTAACTCTCTAAATGCGCGGCTTGCAGAAACAGCTTTGTTCTATTTTTGAAAAAGTTTCCTTTTAATGTTTCTCTACCCTCTTCCCATCTAACCACCCTTCACTCTTTCAAAGCTACTTTGTTTTGCTTTGAAATAAAACTGATCTTTGTCCTAAAGCTGGGAAAGCTCAAAAATAGTAACTATTTATGGAATGCTTGTGAAAAAACAAAGAAGATAAAACTCTAAATCAAATTCACCCTTAGCATTCCCCACAACCTTTCAACTTTACATATAAAAGCCTTTCAGTGTACACTATATCATCTGTTTGTAATACTGTGTTGGCACACAGCCGGCATGTATCTCATTAAGGGTTAGTCCCACTCACATGAGCTTTGAGAGGAATTATACAGAGTCTCTTTAGATATGCAAATGTTTGTCGTATTGAGGCCACTTGCATAAAGACTTGACCCTTTCAAAGTATTAGTTTTTAATCATAATTTCATTTTGAATCTGAATTTAAAAGCGACAAATCATTTACTTGTTTAGGATTTGGTGTGACCCAGTTGTGGTAGTTGGCTCTCAAAGATGTTGTTTGTTCGCACAATGCACCACCACTGGAAAACGCATTCATTAGCCGCAGCTTCTCTCGGTTGGCAAAGGGAATTGGTTAAGGGTTAATTACTTCTTCATAAATAAGACAAAAAAGAGAATTCATCCATTTTACTTCTACAAATGTAAGGGTTTTAATATGCTAGGAACAAATTATTCTTGCTACTGTATACAGAATTTAAAGAAAAGGTTGCTGGTCCTGCAAATTAAAGCGAAAAAGGACAGAGCATTTCCCAGAAATGGAAGGCCCTGCAATCAAAAAAGAAGAAAGGAGCTAATCATATTCTGAGGTTTGAAGTGAGGCCCTTGAGATTGCCCTCATTTCCAACAAATCAAAATATAAATGATTAAAAAGTGATTGCTTAGAAATGAAAACGGCAAGTCTAAATAAATGTATGATTAAAAAAGAACAAAGCCATTTTTTAAACACGCTCAAGGCGAGAGCATATTTGCTCTGTTTAGTTGTACATGAAACATACAAGGAGGAGACAGCAGTGTTAAGGAACAGAAGCTACCCATATACTATTGAGTATGGTCAAATCTCTATATAAAATGTGCAGAAAAACACCTATGCTTCGTAAGACTTAACCTCTGCATGTTTGCACTTAACATCTGCTTTTGGGGTTGCCTCCCTAATCAATATCATTTTATCATGGATAGTAAGTTCATCAATTAACAATTTTGGGAGTCTCCGTGGTTTGCATCTTAACCAACGTGTTGCAAAAAGACATGCAAATCAATAATTAGCACCCCCCCCCTTACACTGCACTCGTTAAAGCCTGTCTGCCCTCTACCTACCCACTGATCACAAGAATCAATTACTCTTCTCTCACAACTGTAACTGTAATGCCAAACCTCAAGACTGCCGCAGTCACACCAACCCTTAAAAAAACTGGTGCTGATCAAGGTGAGCTGAACAACTACTGGCCCATCTCCAAGCTCTCCGTCATCTCAAAAACACTTGAAAGAGTGGTTGCTGCCCAACTTCAGTAACACCTTGACACAAACAACCTTCATGAACCCTTCCAATCTGGTTTCTGGCAAAAATACAGCACCGAAACAGCCCTGGGAAAAATCACCAAACACCTCCTCTGTGCAGCAGACTGGACTGCTCACCATTCTCAACCTCCTCAACCTCACAGCTGCCGTTGACACCATCTCCCATCCACTACTCATCAAATGCCTGGCTGACATTGGGATCACTGGTATTGCACTTTCATGGTTTTCATCCTACCTAATAGACAGAAAATAATGTTCAACTCAGCACCCACCTCAAGCTGCTCCAATGTCTCACGAGGTGTCCCTCAGGGGTCAGCACTGGGTCCACTCCTGCTCATCATTTACCTCCCCCTTGGCACTATCCTCCGTCATCATAATGTCCACTTCCATTGTTAGGCCGATGATACACAGGTCTACATATACACCAAACTCAACACTGCCCTCCCCCCACCTCTCTCACCACCTGCCACCAGGACCGCAGGAGCTGGATGAGCAGCAACTTGCTGAAACTCAAAGGCAGCAAATCAACCCTCTCCAAAGCTCCACCCTCCCTGCCTCATCATTGATAGTTTCTCCGTTCCCTTCTCCAGCCAAGTTAAGAACCTTGGTGTCATCCTGGACAGCTCCCTCTCATTTGCACTTCACATAAATAACATCACCTGGACTGCTTTCTTCCACATACGCAACATATCCAGACTCCTCCCATTGCTGTCTCAATCAAACACTGAAATCCTGGTTCACGCAATCGTCACATCCTGTATCAACTACTGTAATGCCATCCTCTCAGGCATTCCCAACAAACTCATCAATAAACTTCAAATCATACAGAACTCATCAGCCCGCACCAAATCCTCCGACCAGATCACCCTCATCCTCAGCCAACTCCACTGGCTCCCTGTTGAATCCCGGATCAACTCCAAAAACCTCCTGCTTCCATCCAAAGCCCTTCACAACCTGCACAGTTCTGTTGCTTTTAACCTCTTAGAGTATTTACAAAATTGTACGGTGTCCTTGGGTGTTGTGAAAGGCAACCCTAAAATAAAACGTATTATTATTATGGTGGACACTTTCTCTGGGGAATAACAGGAATAATATAAAAACGATAGGGTATAGCTAAGGCTGTATTTAAAATGTAATATGCTGATAGAAACGGTGGGTTACGTATTGTAACCCTAGTCATATAAGCGCAGGCGGAGCCCTTTACTGGACTCTATGGGTACTGCCCTTGACCTCACTATGCGAGCGTTCACCTACTGAGAAATCTATAAACGTAGCCGGCCCCCGGGGGCGGGCCTACCTGAGTGCGGGTGCAGGCCCACAGTATATAAGGTAGCCTCGCCTCCCGTCCGTCATCCTACACTTCTCTTCAGCGAGCAGCATAGGACAGACAGGGCCCCTAGTAGAGGGCTTCATCTGTGCTTATATAACTAGTGTTGGGGAAAATATTTTCCAAGGCCCATACATTTGACCCAGTTTATCAGTTCATACTGTCCTGACTGAGCACACACACCTGTAACCTTGGCTGCTGTGCTCTCAGTGTTTTGTCTCCCTGTTCATGCATGTTGGCGTCAGCTGATAGAGGTGTTATTACATTACATTACATTGCATTTAGCTGTCGCTTTTATCCAAAGCGACTTACAAGTAGATATAAGTACATTCGACCAGGAAGACACAACCTTGAAGAAAACAGAATCATATAAGTACATCAGGTTTCATAGAGCCAAACATTTCAAGTATTACTAAACTGGCTATAGATAAGCCAGCCCTTTATTAGTATGTAAGTGCTCTGTTAGCAGTGGAGTGGAGTCGAAAGAGATGAGTTTTCAATCTGCGCCGGAAGATGTGCAGGCTTTCTGCCGTCCTGATGTCAATGGGAGCTCATTCCACCATTTTGAAGCCAGGATAGCAAACCCACGTGTTTTTGCAGATGGGAACTTGGGTCCCCCTCGCAGCGAGGGTGCAGCGAGTCGTTTGGCTGATGCGGAGCGTTGTGCACGCGCTTGGGTGTACAGTTTAACCATGTCCTGGATGTAAGAAGGGCCAGATCCATTCGCAGCATGGTAAGCAAGTACCAGTGTCTTGAAGTGGACATGTTATCATTCTATCTTGTTATGCACAATGTTGATTATTCTCTCTGAACTAGCTAAATACATGGGTCTGGGGTAGAGATCTTCAGAATTGACGTGGCAACTCTACCGTAAAGTCAGACCCTCTGGCTCTTGGACTTGTTTTGTGAATCCTCCGGCCGAATCTCCTAAATAAACCATCAGTGTTTGACATCAAAGCTCCTGCTCTCCTCGTGTCTCCTTCCTGAGTCGGTGTCTCCTCCTCCTGCATTGCTACACAGACGTTTTCCCCCACAACTAGGGTTACAATATGTAACCCACCGTTATATCTCACACAGGCTCCGCCCTCTACTGGACTCTATGGGTCTATACCCATGGGTGGGTGGAGCCCTGATGGATACACGCCCTGTCGTTCAACAACCCATCACACAGCCCCTGACCGACTTTTTTGGTTAACAGCCACTGCACCGCAACCTCTCCTCCCTCGGTTGTGACCGTGGAGGAGCCACGGAGTTTACTTGCTCCAGCCATCCAGCCCTGTATGGGGCTCACAGCGCATCATGTTTCTCAGGTCCCTAAGGAGCATTCTTAGGTATTTATATCTGAGAATATGTTTTGGGGTAGGCCTATTGACAGTTCAGCTACCAATAGCAAGGTGATATTGACCTGTAGCCTATGTTTCATATTTGCACATTTATATTTTTGTAAAATGTGTACTGAAGGTTAGACAGGAAACCGGATACAGGAAGTAGGAGAGAGTGAACTGAATAGCATGGCAATAGACATCCATGAGTAGACTGCTACTAATTTTCCCTTTGCAACCTGAAGAGTAAAAGGGTCAAGTCCGTCAGAAAGTGTGAGCCTTACACTGTAAGAATTAGTAACATGTATTGTGTTTACGTGATGACATGTGGAGATGTTTAAACACAATGAGAAAATGCGTTAGCATTCGCGCTAGCATTGGCATTAGCATTTGCGCTAGCGTTAGCATACACGGTAGCGTTAGCATACACGCTAGCGTTAGCATACATGCTAGCGTAAGCGTTAGCCATACTAGTGTGTATCCATGCTTATTGCACAGCTAGCATTAGCTATATTTACCATGTTTACACTTAGCGGTCCTCTGTGTTAATCTGTGTATGTTACACTTGCATGTATGAGATCATTAAGTGCCTTGTAACTTATTTTGTTATAGTTTCACTCCGTTTGAATGTCAGTGGACTGCAAATAAGTCAATAAAGGAGCATGGCTGCTCATTCCCTGGCTCTGAAAAGAGTGTGGCTGGCTGTTTAATCTATGTTCACACTAAGCCAGTACAACTAGTGATGTTACGTATTGCGCCGAGGCTTTGGAGCGTGTGTCGAGTAATCCCCGAAGCTTTTTGTGAAGCATGTACCGAGGCTTGTATCGTTTTGGGCCAGTGATGTCATCGATGACAAACGAAGCCTCGCTGCCTGTCGATACCACGTGACTGCTTCAGGAAGCGTTTCAGATCGGTTGAACCGTTGAACCACAACACTCATAATACCCATGGATGTATAATACAGGGTTCGTACGGGTGCTTGAAATCCTTGAAAATGCTTGAAATTTGAGGTGGTGTTTTCAAGGTTGGGAAACTGCTTGAATTTTGGGAATGGTGCTTGAAATTGATAAAGTGCTTGAAAATGTAAATGCTTTACTTTTACAATAAATTGCTGTCTGACTGAATAGTTCGCTTTTTATATTAAAAGAAAATAATTGCTTCGCTTCTACATAAAACAGCTCCGCTGCGGCCTTCCCGCGCTATGCGCGCGACCTGCAAGTGTTTGTGTTACTGTGACCTGGGCATTCTGATGAGAGATAGATGACTGTGTGCCAGGAGGTTGCCGTTTCAACGAGCGTTGGCTAGCAGAAGACAAATACAAGCCATGGCTAAGACGAGGGTCAAGCCCACGAGTAGCCTCCTGCAAAGTGTGCAACATAACGATGGGAGAGTCTGCGCTGACGAGCCACATGAAAGGTACGCCGCAGTAGAGCATTTTAGATTAGGCTAACGTTGCATGTTACGTTTGTTTAAGCTAACGTTAGCTAGCTGAATAGCGAACTCGATTGAGGGATAATAATAATTGCAGGGGACAATCATTTTAGAGGGGCATACCTATGTTATGTTCGTTACAGTCGCCATCGTGTGGTGTTCAGAGGATGAAGCACTCACGGCATTTCGTGTTATAGTCATGAAATATAATCTATTGATTCGACACAGAGCGATTTTGAAAGCAATGGCTTTCTACTGTATGTTTCGTGCCTAAACCAAATGTGACTTGCTCGAAATGATCGAAATCAGTCACATTGACCGAAGACACATTTTTGTTTGTATTACTGGTCTGGGGGAAGCTGGCGAGTGTGTTTGCGTTTGTGTACCGGGGAAACACTCACAAGAAACACCGGCCGTTGTTATGCCTGCTGTGACGTTGCATTAGTCCGTTCTCTGCTTGTAATTATGCCGAAGCTTCAAAGCTGTATTTATCATCTGAATTTGCCGAAACAAGTTTAATATTCTGAAAGCCAATACTTTGTTTATTTGAAAACAGATGAAAACAAACTGTCTTTTATATAAAATTGAAGTATTATACAAGTAAAACTACAGTTTGCTTTAATCCCATTTAATTGTAGAATGAACACAGTCTTCCTTTTGAAGATGTATAGGCTAAGTCAGGTGTCTTGAGTAGCATTACCTAAAATCATTGTACACATTTGTAAATATTATTTTCCACTTGTTACCATTGTGAGTCTATTTTTATGCAGCTCTGCGTGATTTTGTGGCTACAATTCAGACCAATACATATATATTATATATATATAATTTAATAAAAGTACAAGTACTCAGATCTTGTGATGAAATGATAAGTACACAGATCTTGTACTTGAGTAAAACTAGAAGTACCAGAGTGTAGGAATACTCTGTTACAGTAAAAGTCCTGCATTCAAAATGTTCCTCAAGTAAAAGTAGAAAAGTATTCTCATGAAAATATAGTGAAAGTAGCGACAGTAAAAGTAGTCGCAGATTGGTCCATTTCAGAATAATATATATTATGGATCGGATTTCGAGGCGTAGTCGTGGTCTGCAGTTCGGTGGACTAAGGATTGCACCACTGCTTTTTGCAGATGATGTGGTTCTGATGGCTTCATCGGTCTGCGACCTTCAGCACTCACTGGATCGGTTCGCAACCGAGTGTGAAGCGGCTGGGATGAGGATCAGCACCTCCAAATCTGAGGCCATGGTTCTCAGCAGGAAACCGATGGACTGTCCACTCCAAGTAGGGAATGAGTCTTTACCCCAAGTGAAGGAGTTCAAGTATCTCGGGGTCTTGTTCTCGAGTGAGGGATAAATGGAGCGTGAGATGGGCCGGAGAATCGGAGCAGCGGGAGCGGTACTGCAGTCGCTTTACCGCACCGTTGTGACGAAAAGGGAGCTGAGCCGGAAGGCAAAGCTCTCTGTCTACCGGGCCATTTTCGTTCCGACCCTCACCTATGGTCATGAAGGATGGGTCATGACCGAAAGAACGAGATCGCGGATACAAGCGGCCGAGATGGGTTTCCTCCGCCGGGTGGCTGGTGTCTCCCTTAGGGATAAGGTGAGAAGTTCGGTCATCAGGGAGGGACTCGAAGTTGAGCCGCTCCTCCTTCGCGTCGAAAGAAGCCAGTTGAGGTGGTTCGGGCACCTAGTTAGGATGCTGTTCCAGGCACGTCCAGCTGGGAAGAGACCAAGGGGTAGACCTAGGACCAGGTGGAGGGATTATATCTCTTCGCTGGCCTGGGAGCGCCTTGGGATCCCCCAGTCAGAGCTGGTTGATGTCGCCAGGGAAAAGAAAGTTTGGGGCTCTCTGCTGGAACTGCTACCCCCGCGACCCGACCACGGATAAGCGGGAGAAGATGGATGGATGGATGGATGGATATATTTATGTTTTATAATGATTGATCATGAAAGTGTTCTCAAAGCTGGTGAAGGTGCAGCTAGTCTGAATGGCTTTGTAGACTGCAGGGTAGCTGGTGAAGGTGCAGCTAGTCTGAAGTACTTTGTAGACTGCAGGGTAGCTGGTGAAGGTGCAGCTAGTCTGAAGTACTTTGTAGACTGCAGGGTAGCTGGTGAAGGTGCAGCTAGTCTGAAGTACTTTGTAGACTGCAGGGTAGCTGGTGAAGGTGCAGCTAGTCTGAAGTACTTTGTAGACTGCAGGGTAGCTGATGGAGGTGCAGCTAGTCTGAAGTACTTTGTAGACTGCAGGGTAGCTGGTGGAGGTGCAGCTAGTCTGAAGTACTTTGTAGACTGCAGGGTAGCTGGTGAAGGTGCAGCTAGTCTGAAGTACTTTGTAGACTGCAGGGTAGCTGGTGAAGGTGCAGCTAGTCTGAAATACTTTGTAGACTGCAGGGTAGCTGGTGGAGGTGCAGCTCGTCTGAAGTACTTTGTAGACTGCAGGGTCGCTGGTGGATTTACTCCAGGTGGAACTAAAGTCTGATTCAACACGTGGAGGAGAAGTACACCATGTACCTCTGAACTGCAGTGGAGTAGAAGTACACCATGTACCTCTGAACTGCAGTGGAGGAGAAGTACACCATGTACCTCTGAACTGCAGTGGAGTAGAAGTACACCATGTACCTCTGACTTGTGTTCACTGCCAACCTAAAAGTACCTCAACAATTAATCAATAATGTATTGAAAAGTTATTTGGCTGATTGTTTTATATTGGCTCAGCCAGGTTATACGGGAGGCCCAGTCTACGTACAGATCACTTAGTTTTCTTTTCTTTCATTGTTCATCCTCGTGTAGAAGGCTATCACGAAACACACATGTGGTTGTTTATAGCATAAAGAACACCTGATTTAATGTGAGGTAGGGAAATAATCATTTGAGTATGTGTATATAAATATGTAATTTACAACAGCTGTAAGATGCTTGAAAAGTTGGAAAATGCACCTTGAAAATGCTTGAAAAGTGCTTGAATTTGACTTTGGAAAAGGTGTGAGAACCCTGATAATAAGAACCATATTACCCCTCCTGTACCCGGGCCCGCTGGTGACACGATGTAATTAAGAGAGCTCAGACCCGCACTCATATAGAGGTCGGAACATGTCATAATAAATAGATACAAGCATAAATAAATGTAGGAATAAAGACATCAATAAATACAGGAATAAATATGTTGCAGTTTTTTCTGGGAGCTTTAGTGTGTGTGCTGTGGCTCAGCTGGAAAGCAGTTGACTCATGACCGCAGGGTCCCTGGTTCAACCACTCGTCAATACGTCTTTTTTGTTGTTTATAAAAGCTACAGCTAAATGAGATAATGTAGTTAATAAATGTATTCTTTGATATGGTTTAGCCTTTCTCAGGCTACAACATGGTTACGTTTACAAATATTATTAAGGAATACAAATCCCTCTTTGCAATGTTTAGCAGCCTCCTTAGGCTTTTCAATCACAATCATTACACTGGAATAAATACAATATTGTTAACATGAAAATATGATGTTCTGTTCGTTGTTTAGAGTTATTCTAAGGCTTTACTCAATGGGAACTCGGTATGAGAGAGAGCACACTGTTGAGATGTCCAATCTGCCTGTTTTACACACTTTGACCAGCAGGGGGTTTGTGTTCAAATGAAGCGCATGATGAAGCCTCATGAGATGAACCCTTTTGCGAACCAATTGGCTGGAAAGCTTCAAAGCTTCATAAGGCTTCATCTCGCCATCGCTAAGTACAACACATAGAGAGAACAGTACACCTAGTGTGTAAGTACATACAAGCAGGTCCCACAGTATGATCACAAATACATAAACTCTGTTAAAATCAGTTTTTATTAAAAAAGCACAGGCTGCATGTATGTGTTCTCAGCCTTGGAGAAACTTGACATGTTTTGGGATGTGTCTGAACCTCTCTACAGTGGTTCATTAATAATACAGATAGTTCAAGTGCCTACTTTGTTCATGTACTGTTGAGGTTCATTTCAGTAGTTGTGTGCTATAATGTATTTACAAAGTGTGAAGAGGAGGCAACTTTAGAATAGGGAACCTGTTCAGGTAAATTAGAGTTACTACTAGCTTATTGGTTTATGAAACAAGACTTCATTTTAAAATAGGAAACAAATTCATAGATATAAATACCTAATTAGAGTCAAACTACTAGCTTATTGGTTATGTGCAAGAGTTCACTTTAAAATAGGGAACATATTCTTAGATATAAATTCCTAATTTTAAGTTATTTAGACACAATTAACACTTAAAGTGCCATGTCTTGTTACATAAGAATAGATCATATTTGTTAAGTGTTATTATGGGAGAATTACTATTTGGGTGGTACTACTGCCTTATTAGGCCCATATTGAGCAGCACATTTTAAGACCAAAATTCATGTACAACAACTTCCTTACTTGCAATACATAGGCACTAATTACATTACATGTTACTTGTTAGACGCTTTTATCCAAAGCAACTTACATACTCAATACTGTGGGCAATCCCCACAGGAGCAACTTGGGGTGAAGTGTCTCAGGGACACAACGACATGCTGACTGCAGTGGGGTTTGAACCTGATCCCAACACCAAGGCTCTATCCACTGCGTCACATGCCTTCCATTGAGGAAAAACTCTCAACTAATATCTTATTACTTGTAGAATATGGTAATATAGAATAAGGCATTAATAAGTGTTTTATAATGACTACTAAAGAGCCAATATACTGCTAATATGCATGTTAATTAACAACTAGTTGATGGTTAATTTGTGTACCTGAATACAAAGTGTTACCAAACGTTTTTACAAAAAAAAAGTTTTACAATAAAGAATGTGTGTATCATTTGCATATGCAACATTCCCAAACTAAACTTCACTGGGAAAATGTTCATAAAAAACATGATGACCTTCAAACTGAATTCTAGTCTGAATTATTAATGTTCTGCCTTCATCACCAACTTGCAATGTTTCCTCAATGTGTAGACAAACCATATACTGTACTGGAGGGACATATTGTCCACATCACACAACTAGTCTGACGCAGCTAATATTTTGCATAGGGCTTTCTGCTGCTGACGAAAAAGCTGCAACTATAATTTAAACCATATATTCTGAGCTGCTATAGGGAACACTGAAAGGTCAAATAATTCCACTTCAATCCAATAGGACCAGAGGCTTATTTCCTCCCTGCATTCCATGAATTTCACGGCCCGCTCTCCATCCAGACTGACATGAAAGGGTTCATCATCAGTGTAGGTTCAGCACATGTTAGCATCCTTTCTCACCTGCAGCAGGCCTGAGGGCCGGGTTCAGTCACATTTAAAAACGTCCTAAATCAGTGGATGTGCCTCCGGAGGAGCAGACTATGAAGGTAGATATGGTGCAAAAGGTGAGAGCGTGTGAAACCTGATGTGAGCACTTGCAGAAAAATAATCTGAGCTTGTGTGCATACATTTACACTTGTAAAAAATATCCACATTCTCCACTAAGCGTTTGTAGGCATGTGTTAGGACTATCCAATTCAAGTGAAAACTGTTGAGAACAGTAGCAAGTATAACCTCATTCAACAGAACACATACATTCATAATTATATGCAACAGACATGAGAATAAAGCGAAATGTTTTGTAATGTGATCACGAACACTGGATAACTGAAGTCAATACCAGGCTATAAAGCACAGTAAAACAAACACTAGCAGCAGATAGGAGAAAGAAAGCTTTTTTATTTTAAGAATATATACTACAAATATAGTAAAAGCACTGAACAGTTCTGAAATGATCCAACATTTGAAACACATTATCTACCAGCTGGGAGTCAATACCAGGCAAAATAAATCACTGCACTGCACATTGTTACTGTTTAATAATTATAAATAAAATAAACAACGAAACTTGACCAACAGAAGAACATTACATTATTGATCTACCCTTAGGCCAAGGTCAACCTTTCAAGGTATAAGATGTAGGAATTTCCAAAAAAACAATGTATATATATATATATATATATATATACTGTATGTAATGATTGAGTTAGGAACACCTGTTCCTGTTTTATTTGACTAATATATAAGGTACATACAGAAGCCTAATGCATTCACTTTGCCACTATTATTGGAGAGGATGCTTGGTGATAGGAAGGCATCATTTTCACCGAATGCTGGTTTTATTTAACATCCAGAAACGGTTCTCAGAGCAGTTTTGTGTTTTCCCTATGTTTTCACATTGTAGTGAAGTTTGGCTTCTTAATTTCCTGTAGATTGTAAATAGGACATCCTTGGCAGGGGAATGGGGAGGGTGGATCAAAAAATGACAGTGGCATGATGACATCATAATGAAACAGTTGTTGTATTAACTGATTGACAGCTTTGGGGAGAGTGATATTCATTTCTGCCATTGTTTTGTATATCCTATCTATGACTCTCCCCTCCCACCCACTCTCTATATCTACCCTAAATGATGATTCACATAATGATGTAAGCTCTTTCAGGTCATAGAACATGTAACACATTTAGTCAAGTGTATTGCACATTTAGATTAAATGACCTTGTTGTGGCAGAACTTGCTCTCATCAATGTGAACAAGGACTAACTCCACCAACTTTCTGCTTCTTTTGGTGCTTTCCCAGCCTTACACGGATTCTTCTGACTTTCTTTGACATCATGGAAAGTGTTGCTGAGCTCTTTGCAATGCCACCTTGAAGCATGTCAACTTGCCGTAGATGCAAACCCTGTGCAAATATATCAAGGATTAACACAAATAATTAAATAAGGACAGTGCATTTCCAAAAGAAGAAAACATTTATTTGATCAAGCTACAGTATAAGTCACGAAGCATCATTTATACCGAGTATATTGTATTTGGGCCATTCGTTTTTTAGCATCAATAACAAGCCATCCTGTCAATCAACCATCCTGTACAGGGCTGACTAAAACTGATGCTCTTTGCAACACAGTGTCACATCTGGTTGTATAGATAGAACCACCACCATACTCTCCTGTCAGAAGCCCACACTTATGATTTATAAGAAATGCTAACGCTTGAAAGCAGAACAAAATAATACTACAAAATGTGGTCAACTGGTTCAACATGCTGAAATTAGCAAGAGCCAAAAGTCACGTCAGTGAGTTTTTTTGTAACTGTAACATATCCGGCCAATCAAGGCAGGTTGTATTACAGGATTGTCACGGCTCAAACTGTGTCCCTGTGTGTCCCTGTTTGTTCCTCTGTGTGTGTGTGTGTGTGTGTGTGTGTGTGTGTGTGTGTGTGGTTTCCCTTGCAGGCAGCAGCCTGATTGCACTCACCTGGCCGACCGACTCAGCTGTCCCTCATCAATTCAATCATGACACAGCATACCTACTCAATTCTCCCAGCAACTCAGCGCCAGATTGTTTTCTACACCAGTGGTATTGCATCCTCCTGGCTGCTCAGTTCAGTTCAGGGATCATGTCTGAGTGTTTTCCTGTACTTTATGTAACTAGTTTCTCCTTGTGCTTCCAGTGGGATCCCTCAGCCATCGACCACCAGAGCTTCCAGCCAACCTGCCTGCTTCTCCCTTCACTAGTGATGGCAAAATGAAGCTTTGACTGCAGCGTCGAACCACTTGGACAATTGTGTCGGAAATAGGTTAATTTCTCGAAGCTTCAGTTACAGCGACCTCTCCTGGCGAAGTGCAAGGATGCAGTGGGTTTAACGTATCTTTGCCTTGAAAAATATTCGATGCACTCACACACTAAGACTGAATATCATGTTCTATTTGCAATTAATGATTGATAATTGTGTGTATTGGGTTATTGAGAAGAGACTAGAGAGTGCTGGACACTTCTTTGGGCGGAGAGGGCCTTTTATCAGTCATTAAAGTATTAAAGTTGAAAAGCAATGATTACAAGTACATCCATACCGGGCTTTGAACCAGCTGCGCAGAGGACATCACTGCATTCGGGCCGCCGGCTCTACCCACTGGGCTATCTATTCCTTAGACCATTGAAGTGTTTTTATATTACTCATTGTCTTTTTGTTCACAACTTCTCCACATTTCGAAGTGTTTCCCGAGCCATAACGACCAATCTTTCTTCCTGGCTTGCTCTTTAATGATCCAATTCAAATGCAATGCCAACAACAACTCAACAGCAACAACCCACACACATTGCGCATTGTTTAGAGCGGTCATAAAGTGTTGAAGCGCTCAAATTCGAAACTGTTTCAACCTGTCACCTGTCAGAATCGAGACGAGGCAGTGCATTGAATCGCGTGAATGGACCGCGAACCAGTCAAGTGATTCATTCAGGAAATGAAGCAGTTGCTGGTTCGGACGTCACATGTCACGTGATTTGAAGCAGTTGCTGCTTCGGACGTCACATGTCACATGATTGGAAGCAAGCTTCGAAGCACTGCTTCTATGGAATAGGAAGTCCAGGGTTGAAGCTCCGTTCGAAGCTTCAGTGTCAAACTGCCAACACTACCCTTCACCATACCTGCCTGCCTTGTTCTCAGTCCAGCCTGCCTCCACTCCGGACCTCCATAGTCTCCAAACCTGCCTGATTCTCCGAACAATAAATTCTTTAAACATCTTAAGTCATTGTCTGTGCCTGGGTCCCGTTTAAAACAAAATCCTAACAAGGATATGCTTTTGCAATATTCTTTCAGATTCACCATAACGCATGCCACCATAAATTAGGATAACAGCATGTGCTGTAGTGCAAATGTACTCCATATACTCAAATGCACTCTCCATATACTGGAATCTATCAAATACTGTAATAAGAGAATACCTTTGCATTGCTTACCCATGGATGTACTTCATCCATGTGAATAAACTGCAGTGTGAGAAAAGTGACTTTGTCCTAACACTTCTCCTCAAACGTCCACATCTTTTACGTCTTTTAGCATTCCCTGGAAATTGCAGGACATCACATTGTATTATAAACTGAACATGTTCTATGTGTGTGTTACGCACACATACACACACTAAGTTAGATATATAATGTATTCAAATAACAGCAGCTTATGTAAAAACCATGCTGTTTATGCAAGTAAGCCTAGTTCATGTCAGTGTCATTATCTATAGCAGGGATGGGGAACCTCCGGGCCGTATACGGCCCGCGAGACCAGTTGGTACGGCCCTCGAGGTCATATATAAACACACGCAAAAAAGAAAAAAATTAAAGAAATCTGGACGGCAAACAAATTAAACAAGCGAGTGCCTGTTTTTCCTAACCAAGGTCAGCGTCCATGAACACAATATGAGCCGAACGTGTCATCACGTGGTATATGTCTCGTCTGGGGTGCAGTTCAGAGCCATATAATAGAATATATATATATTAGTGCTGTCAAAATGATCGCGTTAACGGCGGTAATTAATTCTTTTAATTAATTGCGTTAAAATATTTAACGCATTTAACGCATGTGCAGAATGGCCCGCCCCACACGTGCCACCAGTGGCAGCGCCAGAGTATCGCTGAAAAATGATGTTAAAGTTAGCAAAATAAAGTCTGCCAACTCGCGGAGTAAATTGCACAGACAGCAGAGTAAGATTGATTTCAGTAGCCACGGTTTTGAAAACATTTGTCACGAAGTGATCGTATTCTCAATAGAACATCTTTGATAACGGCGTGGTGTTGTTGCAGGAAGTCCCGACGGAGAATACTTTTGCTGTAGTACAGGGCAGAGCCATATAATAGTAATAATATGGCTCTGGTACAAGGGTGCACATAACTGGTACGCAGGTTATGTGCGTAATCTGAAATGCGTACCGTCACTTGTGTCACAAAGCGCATTTGCGTACCGACGTACTTGTGAAGCTTTTCCAGAAGGCGGTTAGATCACCGGACGACAGAGTCGGTCTCCGTGTGCACAGACAGGGCTGCTGTTAACGTCGGTCTGTACAACGGAACTGTGCCAAAACTACGCCAACCGGCTGCGGAGGGAGACCCCCCCCTTCACTGGAGAACTGCGCTAAAACAGCTGATCACAACGTTCACACTCTGTGGTCACGAAGTAATCCACTAGCCCCCACCTCTGTCGACTTTCCTGAAGTACTCCCCCGTTGATAGAAATCAACACGTAATGAATTAAGACCCCACGGTTTGATGATTGGTAGGTGTGTGGGCTGTCTTTCACTTTGACACGCAGAAAAATGTTATAATGAACATAGATACTGTATGTGAAATGGATATATCCGCCTGCTTTCATTTATCTTTCCATTCCCACAACAATATACATAAATAAATGGCATATTTTGGACATAGTTCGAATGGTGATTAATCATGATTCATTAATTTGTAAGCTGTGATTAATCTGATTAAACATTTTAATCGTTTGACAGCCCTAATATATATATAATATATAATATAATATAATTATATTATATGGCTCTGGTGCAGTTATGCCGGAGAGCACCGGAACGTCGCACCGGCACTTCACAAATTGCAGTACCCATAAGGAGCCGTACACATGCCGCAGTTTCTGCGTGGCTGTGTCTTTAGTTGAAAGCCCAGTGGCGATCTGCTCATCTGTCACACTGATCATACAGTCAATAACTGTGTTGTTATTAGCATCTGGTTAGCTAGCTATGCTAACGAATATAACAAGCTTTGTCTACAACCAGTGAGGTAAAGGCACATCTTTATATGATCATTGTAGTTATAAAAAAATAAGAGAATAAAGTAAACAAGTGTAAAATACTATATGACAGTAAATAAAAGTTGTTATTAATAAACAAGAATCTAGTTTAAAAGAGGAGTGATTTGTAAAATATCCATAAAGAAAAATAAAATCTGCTTACAATTCCGTTTTATATGGGTGTTGAGAGATGTTTCCATAGATCTCCTAATGTTGCTCTCAAAGTGCACCAGATTGTTGCTTTTAACTTCAACATTTAAAAAAAAATGTCAGACCCCCCTAGAGGAGGTTAGGTCCCCCCCACACTTAAATCATGTTCACATGGATAGGAAACTAAATACATTTGCACACATGTTGTGTCCAATATCTTTCTGTTTTGGTGGTCATGCCACACGCTGCACGTGCATGCATGCGTGAGTCATGGTGAGATATCTGGATTAAGAGGTTGCTTTTTCTTTGCACAGCATGAAAGAAAGGCGAAATGAATGGGCTATGATTTTAGTATTTTTAAGCAGAGGTCAATCATTTGAACGGCCCACGGAGGATGTTGGAAACATGTAAATGGCCCTTGATAGGGAAAAGGTTCTCCACCCCTTATCTAAAGAGTGGCGAAGTCCCTCCCCTTCCGGGGGGCTTCCATGGGATCTTATTTCGGAAAAATTATGTATTGAAGTCAATTGAGAGAGAAAGATTATCTTTCGATCCCGTTTGAATAATGCCACGAATTACACATATGATGTTTGTCAATTTAAAAGATAAGTACCCTCACTATCAACACGTCCAGAAGAATGTCATGCAAAGCTGACTGCCTTCCTTTGATTCTCTCTGAACTGCCTGATCTTTTTAATGTTAAATGTCAACCATTTGTGCAGATAGTGTGAAGTAGAAAAGATCGCAGATGCTAATGACGAAATATGACTACTACTCATACTGTTTAACATTTTGGGTTACTTCATGTTACTTCATATTAAGGCTAATAAAAATGACAAGGCTAAGGCTGTAAAGCTAACTAACGTGCTTGCTACTAGCTAGATAGCTAACTTGATCCAGCCACTCCTGGTCCTTTCATCAGACGGGAAGCGAAAGAACGAGCAAGACCCATTTCTGGTATGATAACAACCTGGTACTAAGCACACAGGCATCTTGTTAAAGTTATCTTATCTTAGCTATCTCTTATATTTAGCGGAGGAAAACAATTGTGACATCAGTTACGCGACTCTGGCATTTGTAGTCTTTCTAGTTGCGTATTTTTCATAGTCTTATATTTCAACAGTTTTATGACTTTTTTGACATGGAAATTATTTTTTTTTAAATTGACAAACTCCATATGTGTAATTCGTGGCACAATTGGAACGGGATTGAAAGATAAGCTTTCTCTCTTCATTGACTTCAATACATAATTTTTCCGAAATAAGGTCCCATGGACCGGAAGTAGATGGGCGTGACTCTATACTATACGATGAAATAAATATGTTGTAACATTAGCTAGCTGGCTTCTTGTCTAAATTGTATCTTGCCTCCATGGGTAGCTGAGGGAGAGAGAACAAACATGTAGGCTACATTCTAGAGACCTCCTCACACTTGATATCTTCATTTGTGTCCATACACAATCCCCACAAGTTAATTGAAAAGGGCCTTGACATTTGTGCTATATTATGCATATTTCTTGTAGGTTTGTTCGAAAATAACATGTGCCAAGAAAACAATGTACCGCCTTAGCCATTTGTGAATTGCTTATGTGGGCCTTCTGGTTCCTTCCTGTAGCAATCTATGGTTCTGTGTGAACATGCCCTTTATGTAAGTAAGCTACAGTAACTTAATATTAGCAAACGTTGCAGAGGAATGCCCTATTCCTACCTACAGCTGATTGCGTAACAAAATATGGGCCCTTTAGTTTTCAAGCATTTTATTCTTACCAGATGTAATGGTCCTTGGACAGATCAATCTTCATTTTGTGGTGGCAGTTTTTGCGTTTAGCATTTCAAGCCAATCGTTTGCAACCATTTTATTAATGTTAAAGTCGGGTTTTTTTTTGGTTTCTTTAACATAAACCGTTCTCAAAAGTTTTCTCTCCAGTGAAGCCATATAGCCATCCGGCGGACCGAGCTAGTATTAACTGTTGGTCAATTTATCTACCAAGACATCCCAAAAATGGAAAACTGAGATACGCTTGATTTATATATAAACATCTCGCGGGACCAGCGGTTGAGTGTTGGCAGAGTTGACATGTGACTAAATGATATTCACCAGGCGCTTCTACTGCCTGATTGGTCTACTGTGCAGGGGAATTCTGTTCGTCGTTGGATTTCAGATCTTTTGGTCGTCGAGATGGTAAGTGCCAACTTCTTTATGTAACACTGTCTTTTTTTAGAAAGCAGTCCTTATTACTTTCATCTGAACCAATATTGCTCTCTCACTTTTCTTTTCAGCATCAACATGGCATTTTTGCTCAGGTGCATTCAGTACCCCGCCCCTCACCTGGCAACGGGAGCAGTGCCATGGGCCCCGTGCATTTTACCCGGGCAAAGGCACGTTGAGGGATTCATGAGGCAGTGGAACTATAAGATTCCATACACAAAAGTGGTAAATTGGGTTTCTAAATGTTAAAGTAGTGGACGTTAGTGTGCTAACTTCACAACCTAGATATGTGAACTATCTTGACAATAGGACTAACTTTATTAGCTTAGTGATATGCATGTTAAATAACCGATATGCATGTTAAGTTACCATTCATATCGTAAGGTTAACATTGTTAACCCTACCTACGAGCAAAGCTAACGATTTATAGCCACGGTCTTAGGCAAAAGCTAATAAAACAACTAGTAATTTATCCTTACTGGAGCAGCAGGGCTAGCGGTTCATATAGAAGGTTCCTTAGTAGCTCCAAAATAATGCTAACTAACATGCTTAGTTAGAATCTTCTCCTTAATGAGACCCGCAGGATGGCGGCAGACTTTACCGTCTTTAAGCGGCTGTACCGGCCTCGGTTTTGCAGCTGGTAATGATGATATCATATGAAAGTAGAGGACCTAATGGCATCCAATGGTACCAACCACGTGATGCTAGCTTGTCGGCAATGGGGCTAAATAACATTCTAAATTGTGGCGAGGGAAAAACTGACATGGCAATTTCCACAGGGGTTCCTTGACCTCTCACTTCAAGATATCTGTATGAAAAGGGGTTCTATGGGTACCCACAAGTCTCCCATTTACAGACATAGGCTACCCACTTTATGATAGTCACATGCCGTTTTGGGCAAAAATCAAGCCGTCTTTTACATGCAGTATACATGTGTTAATTACGCCTATTCTATAATGGTGTATTTGAATATGTCTGCATACTGGGGTCCCTATACAGTCTTGGAATTGCATGAATTTCATTTGACTGGAAAGCTGAGACTCTTGTGAATCCAATGAGCTCAATTGTATTCATGTGTGATGATGTTAGTCCCCGTAGTAGTCATTTCATAGTGAGACCATGTTTTGAAACTTGACATCAATGTATAAAATGAGATGTTGTGAGTGAGACAACTAGGATAATCACAGCCTCATGAAACTGTTCAACCACAAACTATAGACATTTAGAGAATGTGTAGCTTTCCTAGGTATATTGACAATAAGGGGGTTTCTGAGCAGTTCCAGAACAGAAGTACTCAAACATGTAAAACGTTAGCCTTCTGACATGTATTCCTAATTTGTCATGTCCTATTTTGCAGCTGGTACGGTGGAAAGTAGTATGCCTGTCAAGCAGCATATTGTATGGAGAAAGAAGGCTGAGATGCTCCAGTCTCGGGTGGATGAGCTCGAGGAGGATAATGGCATACTCAAGCAGCAGCTGGAGGACAAGAACTCTATACAAGAGCAAGGTTTGTACGTTTGTACAGCTGGAGCAAAGTTTTACATTAGGGCTCTCCAGAACTGGATTCAACATAATTATGGCGCAGTATACCACAACAGTATTTCAGCTATTATTGAATATTATTGCCAGCCTTTCAATATTATTTTTTCTAAAGTAACTATTTTTGAATTGGCCTCACATTTTTACATTTAGTGCATGTAGATATTTAGCTGACAATGTGTAGGATCACTAAGGGCGTGTGTCCATATAGCGTTTTTCACTGAAAGAAAAGTGCTGGCATGGGAGCACTTCATCAAAGTGCTACCACTGCACATGGGTTTGTCTTTATGACAGCATATCATCGCCCCTTTGCTTTTACCTATTTGGGCTACTATCAATTGCATTTAAAACTATATAGCCTGTGCATCAACAAAAATGGCTGCCGAGCCATCTATTTTTTTATTTATTCATGTATTTATCAGGGACAGCGCACATTGTTAAACATTACTGTAAATGTGCCAGAGTTAGCCAAGAGGCTATTTTTCATCTGTAGTCCCTGGACCGATGTACTTTCTACGTGTACAGGTCTCTGCTCAGTGTTATAGAAAGGGGTTTGTAGTTTGTTGTTGATATTCAGGCAGAGTACTAAAAATGTGTTTTGCATTATAAATCAAACTCTTGACATTTTAAGAACATTTTTTTCCCAGGGAATTCAAGTCTCTTATTTGGGCCATAATATTTACAATATTTCAGCTATTGTTGTCATTTTTATGGAATTCCTTTAGGAATGTAATTAACTTCACTTGTGTTTAGGCTGTTGACTGCTGCCTTGTCATACAGTAGCATATTGGCTCTCCATTTAAAGATGAATTGGCTTAGACCACGTGAGCACTAATTGGATGGAATGAATGGAAATACACTAATAGTGATAGAAAAGTTCTACACAATGCAGTTTGAAAGTAGCAGACTAATGCATTTTCTCATACACAACTCCTTTTTGTATATAAAACATACGACATCCCATCTAAAGTGTTGTGCACATTATTTGTACTTCTGCAATGTCTCTTCATACCCAATCTAACCTCCATCTATGCACCAGAGGTGTGGACTCGAGCCACATGACTTGGACTCGAGTCAGACTCGAGTCACCAATATGATGACTTTGGACTCGACTTGACAAAATCACAAAACACTTGCGACTCGACTTGGACTTGAACACCAATGACTCGGGACTTGACTTGGACTCGAGCCTTCTGACTGGGTGACTGATCATTTAATTCAGAGGTCTCCAACACGCCGATCGCGAGCTGCCGCTAGAAGAAAAGACTCCCGTCGGGGAGAGCAGAATCTTCAGCCGCTTCTCTTGCTGAGAATCCTTGCAGGCAGGGGCGGGACTTTATTCAGCTGGGCCACCATGCGGCCAATCATATGCGAGGACAGACTAGGATCATACCATTATGTGAAAGAAGGGTGGGTAGCAGACGCTCCAAAGACAGCAGGTGTAGTGGTACAGGCCAGCTACACAGAGCGACGGGGAGACGGGGGGCCGGATTTAAATGCAAGCGCGTCGGAAAAAGGGTTTTTTAGGTAACCACTCAGGATTTACTGTCAGAGGTGGGAGAAGTTCAGATCTTGTACTTGAGTAAAAGTACCGGAGTGTAGGAATACTCGGTTACAATAAAAAGTCCTGCATTCAAAATGTTACAAGTGAAAGTAGAAAAGTATTAGCATCAACATATAGTTAAAGTACCACCTGCAGAGGGACCTAGGTGCAGGTGTTCTCTTCCCCATAGAGACGCCTCGCTGCACATTATCATAAAGATAGACTGTGGGTCCCTCACAACATGTTGTACACAGTGATAAACATTCTGTCACCTCAACATCAGGGATCTGATACACTAAACTCCTTCTGAATCAAACCGTCACGGTAGCCTAACCTTACTGATCCCTCTTACATTAGAAACAAAACACGTTACTTTACCAGCAGAGAGAAAATGGATTATTAAATTATTAATGTGACTAATAAAGAGCGGTTTGATTATTAAGTATTATTCTGTTGATCGATGTCATTACATTTGGTGAAAAGCACATAAGGACTTGTTTAAGACTTGTTTTGTCAACGTTTAGGACTTGGGCTTGAGCACAGACTTGAGACTTGACTCGGACTTGCAAAACAATGACTTGGTCCCACCTCTGGTATGCACTTCATGTACAACCTCAAACCCCCTTACGTTATCAGTTGCTCAAGCTCAGTCACACACCAGTCTGTAATGTTGCATATTGTGATAAAAGCAGACTCCTCTGGGCTTTAGGCAAATCCTTTGAGGAGACTAAACTTAAAGTGTATTTCTGTTTGTCATTTATCATTCAGCGACAGATGGGAACTTGGAGGTAATGGCCACTGGAGATGAGGAGCCGGAAGCCATGAGGTTGGACTCGAGCACCAATTCCAGCACTGACTCAAGCTCTGACTTCAGCTCAAGCTCTACCTCTGACTCTTGATGAGAGAAAGAAGAAAAAGAAGCAGAAGAATAATGGCAAGAAGAGAAGCAAAAAAAGGAAGAAGGGAAAACAAAAAGGTGAAGAAGTCAAAAGGAAAAGGAGAGCGAGGTATATATGTATTTAGGTATTTAGGTTATTATTGTGAGCTATTGCTTTATACTGGGTTTGGGGCATAGTGCACACGATTCCATTGACCAATCATCATCACTCTTATCACCAATGTGCTCTTCATCGTGCCGGAGTGGTTGGGGTGTAGGTTGAATGAACTCAAATAGAGACACACCACATGCTTACTAGAGGTGTGAATCTTCACTGGCCTCACGATCCGACTTGAATACGATTCACCTGTCAACGATTCAAATTCACAACGATCCTCGATGCATCTCAATGTATGGCATCCTCAATGTTCTATATTACGGCACACTGCAAAACATGTTATCCATGAATACAAGCAGTCAGATAAATCTGAACTCCCTTTTTTATTTAGAAAGTGCTTTCAAAGATCTGACTGTACAGACTTTAATATAAAAGCTTCTTTTCAATTCCAGTATCTGTGTGAGCCACCTCGCAAACTTAATAAAAACAAAACTTCAATAATTCTGCAGTGCATTGCAAGAGTGCTGTAATCGACACAAATAAGGCTTTCACATAGCAGCTCAGTGTTTCCCTAGGCTGACTTCAACACACGTTCTAAAACAAATGGGAAGTCACTCACATTCATCCAAGTTGTAGTCCCTTTTCAAGAGAACATATGTGAGAAACACTGTGGCTCACCCTGCCACCAAGACACTGCACACAATACCCACCACAACAATCCTTGGGGGGCCATAACATTTATTGACATTAATGTATTCTTTATTTTTCAGTTTCTTCCATCTCAGATGTGGTGAGAAGATATCGGCGTGTCCTTAAACTGGTGCAGAGAGGCTTCAGGATGACCAAAGCTTTCAAGAAAGCTTGAGTTTCCAGAAATGCTGTGAAAGACACTGCAGCAATAGATAAGATAATGTGTTTCAAACTGTTGACCATTTCAGAACTGTTTTTACTATAGTTGAAGTATATATTCTTAAAATAAAGAGCTTCCTTTCTCTGATATGCTGCCTATAGTGTTTTCTTTACTGTGCTGTATAGCCTGGTGTTGACTTCAGTTATCCAGTGTTCGTGATCAGTTGTGCAAAACATTTCGCTTTATTCCCATGTGTTAGAGCCATTTTTCCTTCTGTTATTATTGTCTGAATGTTAGGCTTAATAATAATATAAATTAGATTATACTGTAAATTATCGGCTATTTTTGTGAGTCACATTATGGTTTAAAATGCATTAATTCAAGGCTCACTTATTATTTGTTATATGTGCGTCAGTATCACGTGCATGGCTATGCCTATACATGGTAGATTGATAGGACACAGCTGGGGGTGATAGACGGGGAAACGGAAAAGTCTTTTGACCGTGTTCTTTTTGTTACTTTGGAAAATGATGCACTTTTTAGTTACTAGGAAGCGAAGAAATGTGTCCTCCTGTATGTACCGTGTGGATCAATGAATAGAGCTCATCTGATTCAACTACGATCTCCGCTGAATTGTTTTGAAACAAAGAAAGGCGCGTCAAAACTGGTACTTAGTTTTAATGATACAGTCTGGTTATTATGCTGTTTGGAGGAGGCCTCACAGGTAAGAGCACTAACTAGCTACCATCACATGTACCTTAGCTGGACTTAAATGTATTAAACGTAATTAAGTGATATCAAAATATAAATAACTAATGTCATGCAAACATATTAATATTTGCTTGATTCCAGTGTTGAATTTAGCACAATTGCATACAAACGTTAAGAGGTTTTAAGATTCTGAAGTATTATGCTAAAAACTCAATAACTTAGATTATTATTTATAGTTTTGCTGAATAGTTTCATGTCCGCTTACCTTAGAAACGTAAAATGCCACGGCAGTGTGCAGATGGGGAGCATGTTAGCTTAGCTTGGTAGCTTCAGCTAGCTCTGGAACTTCCAGCTCGGTGGCAGCAGGTCCCGCCTCGGCTCCGCCTCTTTGCCCTTATTTGGAGCAGGCTGGAGTTGAACTCTGACGTCACTGTCGAGCCGTTAGTGGCCGACTCCGCCTACTAAGGGCTTCTCAGCAACTCTGCAGAATCCTATGGGTGACGTCACGGACCCTACGTCCATATATATATACAGTCCAGTGGCGTTTCTATATGTACAAAAGTGGTGGGGCACAAAAAACTCAGATGTCTATATAAGCTTCTGCAGAGAGGTTCATGGCTGGTGAGGCACTGGCACTGACTCTTCAGGTTCACAAATATATTAAATCAAAATATAATATTATTTTCAAAAGCTTTTTTTGTCTGATGCTTCAATTACTTTTAAACAGACAGTTCAACAGAAGGATACCCACAAAAATGTAATTGTATCATTTAAATATTGAATTGTTCTCTCTTAGTAAGATCCCATTTTCAATAAAATTGCAGTCTTACCTTGACTTGAAGATGAAGTCCATTTGCCTATCCTTCTGGACAAACATCTCTATTACTTTTTTGTAAAAGTCCTCCTTATCTTCTTGTAGTTTCAAAAGTCTATCATAAATCTAATCTAATCAATAGATTTTTGATTCAAAAATGATAAAAGTAGGGTAGACATGTGGATATTATCCGGCTGAACAAAACGTACATTTATCTAACAGCTACGTTTCCCACAGATCTTATTCTGAGCTATTTTCTAAAATTCTATGGAGAAATCTCGTTGCTTTTAGGTCGAGGGAAGCCATGCGCAGCTACTTCCTGGTTTTAGGACGCCTCACTGCAGCTCTCTCTCGTCTCCTCTTCACACAGCACACTTTTCGCGGCACACGTACTTACAGCCAATCAGCTCTGAATGATGTGAGATGACGTATGGTGGGGATGGCAGCACTTTGTCCCCTATGGTCATTATTTTTTGCCACACACATTAAATAGGAAAATACTCTGAGCATGCGCAGTGTAGTTTTTACAGTCACCGTTCACTTAGACAGTCAGAGGGAGGGGCAGGATCGGGTTTTGTCCCACATGGCTCTAAACAGCTCAATAGGCACACACTGTAGACACTCATTAGAAGAACAGACTACAACAGCAATGTACAGACGAATCAGATGATTAAACATGATCTTAAAATATATTTTATATATTCTTTTATTTATTTTTTGCATTTTGTTGTAATCATTATTTTAATACTTTCTGCTGACACTAGGTGGGGCTGTGCCCCACCTGCCCCTAATGACCAGCCGCCACTGATACAGTCTATGGCAGAGGTGCCCAGTACGTCAGTCGCCTGCGGGGGCAATGCTGGTAGACCGCGAGTCATTCATAAAAAAAAATCAAGCTCCGTTAAAATAGACAGCAGGTTTTGACCCCTCCTTCCTTGACCTCCCTGCCACTTAATTCAGGAGTTTACTTGATTGACAGAAAAAGCAACCTATCGCTTTCCAGTCTGTTAACCCAGAATGCAAAGCGATATAACATCAGTCAAGTGCCGGCTTGACTGCCACCCAGAATGGGAGTAAGAATTTTTTTTTGTGATGTCACATTCAAACGTGATTTGCCTTATATGTAAAGCAAGCGTCGCTCTGCCAACAAAATGTAACGTGGAGAGGCATTATCGGAGTGTTCACAAGGCATATGACAGCGACTTCCCTCCGAGTAGCGAGTTGAGAAAGAGAAAGGTGAGGGAACTTAAGTCACAATTAGCTGGACAGCAGTCACTTTTCGTAAAGCCGACATCCACTGCAAAGGCAGCCACTGAAGCATCTCTACGAGTCAGTCACGCTATAATCAAACACAACAAATCCTTTCAAGATGGAGAGATGGTGAAAGAAGCCTTCGTAGAAGCAGCAGACGCCTTGTTTCGGGATTACACAAACAAAACAGAAATAATAAACGCTATCAAGGCCGTCCAATTATCACGGAGCACAGTCACACGTCGCTGTGAAGTCATCGCTGAGGATTTGACCCAGCAACTCAGGAAGGACATAGAAGACTGCGAGTGTTTCTCACTCCAACTAGACGAGTCCACTGACGTGAGCGATACAGCACAATTGTGCGTTTTTATCCGCATGGTGTTCACAGACATGACGGCGAAAGAGGAACTGCTGACAATTCTGCCAATGAAGGAACACACTCGGGTGAGGACATTTTTAGAACGTTTAAAAACTTTGTTGACAAAACGAAACTCCCCATGTCTAAGTTGAGTTCCATCACAACGGATGGTGCGCCTGCGATGGTGGGCCGGTGTAATGGCTTCATCGCAAAATGCAGAGAGGATGACACATTCCCTGACTTTCTGACATACACCAGCACGCACTTTGTGCTAAAATGCTGAACATGAAAGAGGTCATGGATGTGTCACTTAAAGTGGCCTGTTCTATTCGGGCAAGACCTCTTCAAAGACGGCTGTTTCGTGCATATCTGGAGGATGCCGACTGTGTTCACACTGACCTCTTCCTACACACCGACGTAAGATGGCTGAGTCGGGGCAATTTTCTCGAGAGATTTCGAGTGCTTCTACCGGAGATAAAGGCATTTCTCCATGGCACCAAGCTCGCGGAGTACGCACGTCTCGATGACGAGGAGTGGCTGTTAGATTTGGCGTTTTTAAAAGACATCACACACGTGTTAAATAAACTGAACTTGGAGCTACAAGGGAAAGACAGAACTGTGGTTGACATGATCAGCTCAGTCAATGCCTTCAAACGAAGACTGCATCTGCTGTGTTCAAAGCTGCAGCGCAAAGATTTGACCAACTTCCAAAACATCGCCTCTGAGCTGGAGAAGCAAGGGAAGGACAGCGCGCTCCTTGACAGTGCGCGCTACACAGAGCAAGTCAATAACATTACATCTGACTTCGAGAAACGCTTCCGAGGCTTCGCTTTGCTCGAGCCAATCGCCACATTCATGTGCTATCCATTTAGTGAAGACCATGATATTGATTCGCTGGCCCAAAACATCGGAGCAGTGTTTCCTCTGAACCCGTCTGCGCTGGAGGATGAGATGTTGTCGCTGCAGGCCGACATCCAGTTGAAGGCTCGTGCCCATGCCGGACAGTTTTGGAACTTATTCAGGGTTGAAAAGTATCCAAACGTCAGAAAATGTGCCACCTCACTGACCTCACTCTTCGGCTCGACTTAGTTATGCGAGTCAGCCTTCTCCCAAATGAAGATAGTGAAGTCGAAATACCGTTCCCAATTAACTGATGAACATTTGGAGGCCTGCCTGAGACTAGCCATCAGCAGTTACTGTCCTGATTATGCAACATTGACGGACTCCATTCAGTGCAAGTCATCAGAATATGGTAGGGACCCACCTAAATATATTGAATTGTGTTTTGCAGCGTTATATCAGGACCATGGAGAGAGGTTTCTTACCCTGCTTGTTTGTATGTGTTTCTTAACAGGGAAATGAAAAATGAAGGGACAGTCAGCGCGAGAGAGAGAGAGAGAGAGAGAGAGAGAGAGAGAGAGAGAGAGAGAGAGAGAGAGAGAGAGAGAGAGAGAGAGAGAGAGAGAGCCTATATTGGACCTATGTATATATAATTATAACTTTGAGAGACTGTTCATAGGACCCATTTGAGTCTGGTGTCTAAGTTGAGTGTTCTACTCGTTTATTATATTCCTTGTACTTATATTTGTGTTTTATGTTTAAGATTTCAGGACATGGAGAGTGGTTTCTTAGCCTGCTAGTTATGTGTTTCTTAACAGAGAGAGAGAGAAATAGAGAGAGGTTAACATGCCATTTTAGTTTTATGTATTCATGTATTTGTTTCTGTTCAAGAACCCAAATAGCGTTGTTGTAGTTATCCCATGTATACATAACACGTGTTATTCAGCTCCTTGCAATTTGGGATTTTATTTTTGGTTGGTAGACCTCGGTGAGCTGGTCATTTCAAAAGTAGCCCACCGGCCCACAAAGTGTGGGCACCCCTGATCTATGGTGTCAACAGATGGACTATCAAAAATAAAGTGTTAGCTATTTATTTAACAGTTTTATAACCGACATTACCTTTTAAATTGGTATTTGAATCTTTAATCTTTATTAAAACTATTATAATGACGTTTTTATTATAATTATTTTAATTTTATTTTGCATATATATTTTTTTTATAGGTTTCATATTGTATCTATTAATTTTGTCCGTCTTCCTTAATTCTTCTGAGAGGGAATCATTATTTAATTTATTGTATTTTTTATTATCAAAATGTTGTGGTTCCATTCTGTTTTATGTGCCAATTTATCAAAGCACTTTGAGCTGCACCTGGTGTATGAAATGTGCTTTATAAATAAAGCTTATACTGTATATATTATTAATATATGCCAATAAGCTCCTACCACATGAACGCATTATTTCATCATAACGATATCTGCTTTACTTAATTCGTATGTATGAAGGTTGGCTTAGACTGCTCAAATGTTCACCTCTCCCAGAATAGAAACCGTTTCCATTCCATTTCAATATAATCTCTGCATCTCCATTCATCAGAGCATCTTCCCAAACTGAGCCTCTGCTGTATGAAGAGCACAGCTTTGATTGACAGGAGGAGGGGCTGCCCCTTGTTGAATACTCGCCAGGTTGATGAGTTTGGCTCACAGGATTTCCAGAGGGGGAAACTGCAAAGTGCTCAATTAGGTTTGCACGCTCCACTGACTGCTTTAAAAGAGCAGGAGGAAAATATTGATGGATATGGAAGATTGGAAGATTCATGTTTTTAAATTATTTAATTAAATCACCTGTGAGAAGAACCAGTCAAGTCGTGAGAAATTAAAATGATCCTACAGACTAATGGAAACCAATTCAAATATAAGATATGGATTTATAGACAAATCTGGAGTCTGACTGATTGCTTTACACTCCCACAGCATCATTACTTGGAGCTGAGTGGAACTGAACACATTTACACTGACAGCGGAGGTAGAGACGCTCGGGTTAATCATTATTGGCAGTCGCCACCTTTGACACATGAAGTGTGTGTGGATGTGGAAGTCTCTATACAGTTAGGATACAGGCTTTGGGAAAAGCCTGTTTAATTGTAAAGAAAATGTAAAGAAAATATTTTTTGTTCAGGATTCAGTAGTTAGGGTTAATTAAAATTAACAGCAAATATGTCCATATTCAGTAGAAAAGACATTTAAAAAATACTGAATCATTTAAATACTCCACAATACAATATACTCTAGAATGTAATAGGCCTACAACATGATGTTGTACATACATTTTTGCTCCTGTGGGGATTGCCCACAGTTTGTAAGTCGCTTTGGATAAAAGCGTCCAACAAGTAAAATGTAATGTAATGTAAATACATGATGATTATGTAATGTATAACCTACAGTTGAGACCAGAGTTGTCAAATTAACCAGGATGGTAACCTTAAAAATTTGAACTGTAATATTTCTAATTTAGATATTTTTGCCCGACCTCCCTCAAACAGCCCTGATAAAATGTCTGACAGTGTACCCCAGCCCAGAAAGCATATGGAGATCATCTGCAGTACATGTTATCAGCTCACAATGAAGAAAACAGTTCATACCCCCACGCCCCAGACAATGGGGCATCATCGTTATCCATCAGCATTCTGCCTTCCACCTGTCTTCTCTTTCACTCCACACGCCGCAGAGCCCAGCCGGGAGGCCTGGCGGGAAACTACGATCACAATCATCTCCTTTCAGATCCAGACTGCTCTCCAGCTGTTTCACCCAGCACACCTCTTCCACAGGGAACTGACACCAAAACAACTGAATTATTTGAATGAACCCTGCTATCATTTTCATTGTCACTCTACTCAAAAGTTCAGATCAGATTGAAAAATGTAGAAAACATAATGTATTAGACATTTGACATCAAAGGAAACAATCATGGATATGTTAGTAGCTGTGTTCAGATTCTACTGAAGACAAAACTGCATTCTTATCCTATCTTACTTGTTTGTGTTTCACTTACAATTCCCCCATGAAATATAAGAAGCTTATATACAACAATCAAATCACACAGCTGGCAGTGGTTAAGTAAGAGTTGATCCAATTTCAAGGAAGTTCTCTCATGAGTTCATCATGTGGAGGACGGCCAACGCGTACAAAAATACTGACAGCTGGATTTATCCTGCCGTCAGTAAAAACACATCTCTGCAGTCTTTCAATAGCTCTTCACATCCTGCTGTTCCGACATCTGTCTCGAACCATACATATATTAAAGAAACACTGCTAACACTATAAAGCAGTTGTGAAACAATAGTCTTCTGTTGTCTCGAGGTTCAGCAGAGAAACACTTTTAATCCATTCTCAAATTCTTATAATGCAGCTGATGGTTATATTCTAGGGGTGTAACGGTTCACAAACATTTGGGTCCGGTACGTACCTCGGTTTTTAGGTCACGGTTCGGTTCGGTACGTTTTCGGTACAGCAGAAAAAATTATCACAAAACATAAAATATGTTTTTTTTTAATTATTATTATTATTATTAAACTGTGAATAATGTATTCACTCAAATAAATATATAATAAAATGAACATTAATGTGCAGCATTTCGATGAACTGAAATAATCTGTACTTGAACTGTACTGTACTAGTACTCCCCTAAGCAGCCAGTTTGACATTATGACTTGCTTGTCATTTCATGTTGTTTAAAGAAAGATGAACTTGTCCACATTGCTTGCTGAAAGGGCAGATCTGCTGGCACTAACGATGTCTCCTGCTGTGGAGAAGACCCTCTCTAGGGACAGAGGTAGCAGATACAGCCAGGTAGTGCTTTGCTACCATGGCAACATAAGGATATTTGGCATTTGTAATAGCTTTGGCTCGGTCTGAACTCTCTGCGAGTGGTGGAGGATTACATGCTAGTGGGAGTTGGGTTTGCACTTCAGTCTTTTTTCTTTTGGTACCGGTGATATTCACGTTCGGTGATGCCTTTTCAAATGAGTGTGCAAGTTTGATGTATTGCCAGCCGCGGAACCAATGTTAGTTGAACAATGACGACAAACAGCTTTGGTTTGGTCCACCTGTCTTTGTCCGTCATCCTTGTACGTAACTGCGAAACCAAAATGTTCCCAAACCGGAGACTTCAATGATGCTGGAGGATTTTCGAGCTCAACTTTATCTGCGTTCGCCATTTCGACAGTTCCTCAAACTACTGACTACATTTGAACGCATCCCTGTGACCAGCTCTCATAGTATGCCTCTCGTCCAATGAAATGACTTGGTCTCTCTATGACGCGTTGAACCCAATGTGAGCAAATTACTCTGAATGCTGCGACACAGCACCTGAGATTACTTCCAAGAAGTTGTTCACGTTGTCAATTGTTTACGTTTAACGTTATATTCGTTCGGTACACTTCGGTACACACGTGTACCGAACCGAAGGGTACGTGTATTATATTCCAATCCTTTACAAATCTGTGTTGTGTCTATGTCTTAAATTCTTCAGAATGTGTTTCCAGAATGTCTCCACGGTTCCTGCTTGTTAGACGTTTCTCTGGTGTTGCTGGTGAAGCCACATTAATAAAGCTGCAGGAGTCCTCAGCTGATGGAGAGTCTGCATGCTCCTGGCAGAGATGAGTGTCCATATGTTGGTTTGAGAGAATGTTTTTAGTTCAGTAACATTCCGCTACACGCTCTGCAGGGACGGAGGCGAGCCGCCCCGTGGGTCCATCTGTCCCGCAGTGGGAGCTCCCTGGGGGGACCTTATGTTCCGGTAGGCTTTCCCTTAAATTACACACAATGAGGTGCCTGAAGTCATTTTACCCTGTATTGATTTGTCATTCCAAGTAAGTAAGTTTGTTGGATTTTATTTTATAAATTGTATCACAAACATGAGATGGATCTTTTGAATCCAGAATATGTCCTCTGTCATATAAGGGTTGTGCCTTGTGCCTGTTTTGACATGCTTTCTGTAACAAACACCTACTTTGAGATGCTCACAGTACCTGTTTGTCTGCTGTTCCTCAAACCTGAGTACAGGCAAAGCCCAGAATCTGCTGCTCCTGAAGCTGCTGATGTAATGGTACCCATGGTAAGGGTTTAGGTGGGTCTTAAATGGTCAAACGAGTCTATGCTAACTTCACGGCTCTGCATTGGATGCACCTGTTTTGAACCCACACTCAAAACTGCTGGTCAGACCACCGCCTCTATACGGCCCTATGTTACTTGTTAGTGTGTCAAACTCAGTAAAAGAACAGATGAGATTTAACCTGTTAGGCCACAAGCCTGTTTTTCAGGTCTCAGGCTCAAAAATGGCATTCCCAGAACAAATGACCATATCTTCCCTTCTAAAAGGGTTAAATTAATAATCGTGGTGTGATGTCTGTGTTAGCTTCTCATGTCGCGAGTTTGGATCGGTCAGTAATGATACTAATACCTGTAGAATCTGTGGGATCTCAGCATGCTAATCGATATCTTGTTTATACAGATACGATAAGTAATAAGGGTATTTTAAGTTCTGTGCAAAGTGTGTTTGCATTTTTTCGCTCAGGGCTAATTCAGAGTCTTTGTTATTAACCTTATCTTTCATTTTGCTAAAAATGGTTAATATTGTCTGATAGCTGAGTTTCTTCCCGTTAAGTTAAGTTAACATTAATAGGTTTTTATGTGTTAAAGGTCCCATGTCGTGCTTTTCTGGTTATTGTGTGTTATGAAGATTTGTGTGCATGTAAGCGGTGTGCAGAGTCAAAACCCTCAAAGTACACCCTGTAGCGAGTAAAACTCTAAAACAGAAAATACCTCCCCAAAACGCCTCGTTGGAGATACGTCACTGTCCATTTGATTCTTCCGGGTGCGGCATGATGTCAACCCGTACCCGGAACGAAATGGACCAATCCGTGGAGCCATTACGCTACGTCCGCAGAGTCGTTACGTTAAGCCCCCACTGATTGGTCCAAATTGACCAATCCACGGACTTCCTCACACACACACACACAGTGCAGGCAGCTCTGCTGATCTCTCCTCCCTGGCTGCAGGCTGATAACAGACAGTTGGGATCTCTCTGCAGACCCATTCTCACAGCGTTTATCAACCTTTTTCTGACTCACTATCAAGCCACACTTATTGTTTTTTGAGTTTGTGTGTGCTCAGGATGAGTTTGGCTGTGTATCGCTAAACAAGGAAACAACACCTCCACGGAGCTCAGCGCGATTCACAACGTCCCGACCAATCAGAGCGCACTGGGCTCACAGGGAGGGGGGGGGAGGGGCTGGAGCTGTTGGAGCTACAACGAGCCGTTAAAGGCAGAGAGTGAAATTCAGTGAATACACGTAGTTTACAGAGATGCTGTTTGAGAAACCAATGTGAGTTTGGAAAATTGTACAATATAAATCTATTCTAGTAGACCTCAACAACGGAATCATGATCAGTGGAAATGGCCATGACATGTCTCCTTTAAGAAGCCCTCAGACGCTGTTACTTGCAGATGTTGCGACTTTTCCCCCGCCCGCGGGGGAATGGGGCTTAACAGGTTAAGAGACTTTGATTTAAAATGTGCCAAACACTGTCTACTAGAAAACAACGTTTATATTATAAACTAAATGTTAAAGTAATGTTTGCCCCAATGAGGTCATAATATACCTGCAGCTGTTTGACAAGCACAACACCTTTTTGAAGAAAAAACACTATAATTTGATACAACAGTTAAGTTTGTGAGCTAACAACTATCGATAAGCTAACGCAAAGGGCGCACGGGAGAGGATGGATGTTCATTGGCTCTCACCGCTCCCACACAGAGCATATTGAACTGATCAGGGCTTAGATGCTCAGCGGACCTTCTGTGTAATCATAAATCCCTGGAGCCTCTTTGGCTGTAGCTTGAATAATTTTAACACAATAAAATGAACAGGTTTCTTTGTCTGTGTCGCAGCCAAGATGCTGATCGTTTAGTTTCGAGATTTTTTTTATTCTGATCTGTATTTTCACTTTGTGTCTTGTTTGGTTTTACTTCCTGTCCATTTGTTTAATTTGTTGTCAGATTGTCGTCCATGTTCCTGCCTGTTTTTCTGCAGGATTTTTCATAAAGTTAAATGATATGTTTTATTTACAATATCCTCTTTTCATGAAAATACCACTTGCATGGTACTTCTGAAACAAAAACACTGCTTCCCACAGATGGCAGTAGTTCTCGCAGTAATGGATTAACTGGAGGAGGTAGGGAGAGGAACAACTGGATCGCCCCCAGCAGAGCATGTACATTCATTTCTCTCTCAAATGCCCAGGGGCAATGTAACAATTGTCCTCATGTTCTGTAGCTGCTTTAATGCTGCATGTAATGAGACACAGTGTGTAGCATATAGCCAAGGTGATTGGAATGCATTTGTGTTCCTAAGAGAGAAGCTTTCATTTCACACTATTAGTGCGGCTCTATAAATAGCACTGTCAGTTTGTCAGTCCATTGGTTCATTAGTCCGTTAGTCCCACACATCACCAGAGACGTGTTAGCATGATTAGATGTATTACCATCATATTTAGAACATGTAGAGGGGCTGATGACATAGATCCATGGGCGTAGGAAGCATCCTGAATGTGGGGGGGGGCATTTTTAACAGGGGGTGTGGGGGTCCCCCACCACAAAAAAAATAAATAGATTTCCTGTATTCTGGTGCATTTGATACTTTTATGTGGCTATACTAGCATGAGGAAAATGATTGGTGCATTTTGTAATTTCATCCAGTAGTAAAGAAAGGAAACATATTTGATTATTAATTCAGAGCCGTCTTTGAATTAATAAAAAGCAGTTTAAATGCTCATTTTTTGTACATTTATACACAACAATTAATATTTTTGAATACATTGAGAGATATTGTTGTGGAGTCATTTATATATAAATCGCAAAATACATTTGTGAATCCTTCTGTGAGCATTTATTAATATTGAGACTGATCTGACTCCATACCGATGTTAAGTTCACCTAGGAATGGTATCATTGACTTAAATGTTCAAATAAAGGTTGCTTGTCTGTCTATATTGGTCATGTCTGAAATGCTTCCTGTTCAATATCCCCACTGATTTCCTTAACACTCTGGGATGAGAGTCCACATCACAATTTACTCTAAACTGTCATTTCCCTTTCATCACTCACCTCAGAAACGTACCTCTCTCCACTGTCCCTGTGTTCTGCCTCTGACTCACTCTCAAGCGCCTAGATGTCAAGAGAGGTGGTGAAGTGATCATTATGTATTGAGCAGTATACTCTTTCACATTGAAAACTGCTAGAATCCACTTCAAGACAATGGTACTGGATCTGGCCCTTCCTACATCCAGGACATGGTTAAACCGTACACCCCAGCGCGTGCACTTCGCTCTGCATCAACCAAACGGCTCGCTGCACCCTCGCTGCGAGGGGGACCCAAGTTCCCATCAGCAGAAACACGTGGGTTTGCTGTCCTGGCTCCAAGATGGTGGAATGAGCTCCCCATTGACATCAGGACAGCAGAAAGCTCAGACACCTTCCGGCGCAGACTGAAAACTCATCTCTTTCGACTCCACTTCGAGCGATAGAACTATTAACAAAGCACTTATATGTTTTGGCTCTATGAAACCTGATGTATTTATATGATTCTGTTTTCTTCAAGTTTGTATTTTGTTGGTCGAACGCACTTATTGTAAGTCGCTTTGGATAAAAGCGTCAGCTAAATGCAATGTAATGTAAAGTAATGAATAATAACAAGTCATACTGAATGTAAATACAACTGACTCTAAAGTTAGTCCCAGTCTGTGACATTGGACGTTTTGAAGACTCAAAGCCCCAAGCAGTAGGTAGAATATTAGCTGTCTATGTAATGTGCGCAGAAAATAAACAGTTAACTGAACACTGGGATGGAAATGGCCTATAAGCACTCAGTAAAACATAAACACACACAACAAGCTTCTGAATGATAAGAAGTATAATTAAAACATGATGCACATTATCATATTGAGAGAGAGTACCGAAGTTAAAGAACTCAGAAAATAATCTCTCATGGATCTGAGGCTCCAGTAAAACACACTGACTGCGTCTCTACATGGACATCATGGTGTTCACATGAGCACAGAGAGATCGGTTATTCATGTTCCCTGTTTACGTTTACGTAACCTGGCATTTCGATGCCTTTTCTCATCTAAACTATTCAGTATTTGTATCTCTCTATCATGACATAAAGATGCAACTCCTCTCCGGAAGTGAGACGCTTTTGCCGCCGCCGCCATCACTGTTAACTGATTAACTGCTACCAGCTGAACACTTACTTTCCTCTTGTTAAAATGTGTTTTCTTATGTCCATGGTGTCTGGGGGAGAAAACATATCAAACCAAGAGATCGTCAGCTTTGATTTTCGCTGTATTAACCATTTCCTGAACACTTGGTGTGTGCCTTACCTCCGCTACCGGCATCGCTTCATACAGATCTGAGCTGTCCAACTATACAACACTCCTTGAACATGCGTGCGCTATGTGAGAATCTGCCTTGGTGCAAAGCAGCAGTGAAAACATGGTACGGAGTTTCATTGATTTGGGCATTCTCTCAATAAGCAAGTGGAATGGATTTGATAGTGAAGCACTGACACAGCGCTCTCCAGAGTGCGGCGAGTGGAGAGACCGATTCACGGACTTTCCACATGGTAAAAGTGGGGGGGTCTAAACGAATCATTTGAAAAAGTGAGGGGGACTTGTCCCACCCTGATATAATGGCTGTGACGCTACTGCATAGATCTACTGACAAACCACCATGTGTTGAAAGTGTCAAAAGGAAGCTATTTCCACTATATCAGGGATTCTCAAAGTGTTGATGAGTGAGGGCCACTGAGTCAGTACCCAATATTGGATTGAGGGCCGCCCAAGAAAAAACGGAACACAAAATAATTCCAAAACAAATCCTTTCTTTATTGTACTAACCAATTATACATACAGTATACATTAAGAACTTGCAGAGGACACAAAGTTGGGTTATCTACAGACAGTGAGTAGCTAAAATCGCTAGCTAACTCCCGTTTCTGATTCTGATAACTTACAACAGATTTTCCGGTTAACCGCAACTCGCGAGATGCCTAGTTGCCATGCAACCAGTAGTCTAGCAAACTTTCCACAAGCTGTCATTCATAATTTAGGAATTACAACAAGGGGGCGCAGTTTTACCATTCTTAAATTCCATTCTAATTCTTACTAGATACGAACCATGGAGGATTACAATATAACGCATGCATTTCAGCGTGTCACGTTAACTATCGCGGGCCGCCAGAAACATTTCCGAGGGCCGCCATTGGCCCGTGGACCGCACTTTGAGAACCCCTGCACTATATGATCATGCCGTTCCATCAGGTATTCAAATGTAGTTTTGTAAAGTTGTATTTTGGAGAGAAACAGGTAATATAACAAACATATCAGCGAGGGGAAATGACCTGTTTACAACAACAAAGTAAAATAATAACATTAAAATAAAACATTTAGTTTTGGGACAGTTGAAATTATTATTGGAGACGGTAAAAAAAAACCTGTGAGAAACATTTGCTTAGCTTCCTGTGTATCGAAACAACAACCTAACATGAATTCAAACTAGGTCTTCTTCACATCTGTCAAATCAGGGCCACATGTTGTGTTCGCTAAAGCCTTGTGTTCAAGTCGTTTTCCAGAGTAGAGAGTATTCAGTCATATCTGTCACTACACTGTCTCTGTATGCCCATGTCTTTGCTCCCAAACACGTGCCTACTGGGATGAATGTTCTACATGATCTCACTGTCTCATCCCATCTCACACCGACACAATGAGACTGATGACGGACGTAAACAACGGCAGACCTCTGAAGTGTCCCTGAAGTCCCCACCCAGGCCAAAGTCGCTTTTCATAAATAATAAATAACTGTATTTCCCCTCATCCAGTAATGTAGTAACTGGTGTGTGAACTAATAGGAATGACACATTCCCTGAACGCACCTGCACTTTTAGTTTTGTTGTTGGAGCCTGATAAAGTATGTTGCAACATTAGTCGTTAACTTTTCACTTAAAGATATACATTTAATGTTGTTGGATATTACTTTTCGCCCATTCTCTAACATTGGATACACAATTGCAAGTGAAGGCAAGCATTGGCGTTCACATTGGATTCACACAAGTTACCTAAGTAACTAAAGGAACACAACCGCAGATCGAATGTGCACACGCACGCACGCACGCACACACACATACACACACACACACACACACACACACACACACACACACAAACACAGTGTTATTATCATTGCAACGACTCAAAACTCCCTCCACGCGCTTTAGTTTTGCTCCTCGCAACTTTTCAGAATGGCTCTCAACAACTCAAGAGTTGAGTGTGAAATGCACGAGACTTCTGAAAGTCATACAAACAGCTCCTCGTGCAGGTGGTGCTATGAGGTGGTATTGAGACAGTATCAGAACACAGCAGTCTTCCTACCTTGTCATCGCTGGAGTAGCGGCGGCTGTGCTGCGCGGCTCCGGCGCTCTGGTTCATGTTTCAGCAGCTCTAGTCCGGGAGAGAGAGAGAGAGAGCAGGCAGTCGGTCCTCTGTTGGCAGAGTTCACTCACTATAGACTGCATCAGACACTGGAGCCAGGGAAAGCAGTTTACTGGTTCGTTCAGAGCTGTTTACTGGTTCGTTCCTCGTCTCTGTGACACGCATGGCTTCTCAGCCAATGATGCGTTGCGCGTAAGGACTGGTGCAGCAGCTGTGAGTCTGTGAGTCTGCGAGGCTCCATCCCTCCACAGTTAGCCTCGCTAACCCGATAGAAAGAAAGCACCCGGTCCTCCACACAATGCATCCTGTAATAATGTACTCCGTCTGCTGTGTGCAGCATCAATGTCATTATTGGCATTATTGACTACTTTGATTGTCACCAAATCAATGCATTCAATCGGTATACACATGAATGCGTATTGGAGCTAATCATATCAGATGATGTGTGTGTGTGTAATGAGGGAGGGTGTGGCCTGAGGAGATCAACTCCCAAATGAAGGTGCATACTTATTATTATTTATTATACACTGGACATTTACAGTGAAGGAAACTCCTCTCTGAACAGAGTCTGGAGGCTGTGGTTGATCGTCAACAGATCCAGTGTGTGCGTGTGTGTGTGTGCGCGTGCGTGTGCGTGCATGTGTGTGTGTGTGTGTGTGTGTGTGTGTGTGTGTGTGTGGTGTGTGTGTGTGGGTGTGTGTGTGTGTGTGTGGGTGTGTGTGTTTTGATGCCTCAACTGTGGGACAAATTGAAGATTTCTGTTTTCTGATAGCAGACTGTGAAAGATGTGCAGGACGCTGACAACACATGTAATTGTTTTTATTCATCATCACCGGACACATGGGGACAACTGCTGTCCCAGTAATTCAGTAATGCATCATGTTATGCAATGAGTACAAGTCAGGTCAGTGAGGAGAAACCAACACACTCTCACTCCCTAAGCGTCCAATAGCGACGTTTGGTCAGTGTCCGTGGCGTCCAATTGTGACGCTCCTAGGCTCCTTCAGCGTAATAAAGGGACGCAAATAGCTTTCAACTGATTGCAATGTATTCCCATCTGCGTCGGGATTTGACGCTCATGGAAGCACGGCATTCGTTTATGTCGGCTGCCCTTAAAGGTAATGTGAGCATCCATTCCCATTGGATAACGGAGAATTTTACACCCGGAAGTAAGACTTAGTTCTTAGTAAGACTTATTCCTCTTACTGTCGATTGATTTTACAGTGATATCTGCACTACTCATCGACAGTGTTGTGCTAGTTACTGAAAACCAGTAACTAGTTACCATTACTAGTTACTTCATTTCAAAAGTAACTCAGTTACTTTACTGATTACTTACACCAAAAAGTAATGCGTTACTGTGAAAAGTAACGTTTTAGTTACTTTAAAAAAAAGCTCCCATTATATTAATGCCCTTATAGCCTTCATTTCAGTACTGTTATTGCATTGGAGAATAATACAATCTGTTGATCAACTTGACATGCATTATATGCAATCTGGATAGCATCGATATTAGCTGGCTTTACATTTTTGTATATTCTTTCTCCAGGTAGTTGGAAAAAGTTTTCCGTCCCATATGCCGTGTGCCGCCCGGACATGGTATCATGCTAACTAGCTCCCTGAAAGCGGGTGACTCCACTGTAGCAATAGCTTGCATGTGTTCTACAACATACCGTGCAATGGCTCTATCGACTTTTCCCTGGCTAGCAGTCCCTCGGTTAAAATCCAGCCGCTGTTGCTTAGGTGCAGGTGGAGGTGGAGGTGGAGGTGCAGGTGCAGGTGGAGTGGCGTCGGCTGAGTCTCTGTGGTCTTAGCTACTAGCTTCGTCCCAGCATGTTGTTTTTGCAGATGTAGAGATTTGAATGACTGGTTTGGGCAGCAGAGAGACTCTTTGACCCGCCAGGACACAACTTACATTTAACTAAAACGTTATTTTCTTTGTGCTCGACAAAAGTGAAATAGTGAGAATATCTCCAGGTGGAGAAACTCGACTTGAGCCATGACAGTCTTGTTAGTAAACAACACAAACACGCCCACAGCCCGTCTCCGCATGTGACACAGGAAGTATCTAAGTACATTTACTCAAGTGCTGTACTTAAGTACAGTTCTCATCTCTGTTCACCTGGCTGTTGACTATATACAAAAACTAACGCAGTAATGGAGTAACGCACCATGTAGTAACGGTAACCGAGTTACTGAATTTAAAAAGTAATGCGTTAGAGTACTAGTTACTGCCAAAAATAACGGCGTTACAGTCACGCGCTACTTGTAACGCGTTAGTCCCAACACTGCTCATCGACTAAAAATCACCAGATTATCCTTGTTAATTACACAACATTGATTGGTTTAAATTGTGTGCAATACTTTTGTATTTTTCCCCTTCGATTCGGAGAAACAAATATGTTTTCTGAGTAAAGGATGGCAGAAGACACTACACTACCCAGAATCCCCAGCTATCGTTTGGCCTACACCATGTGCTCTATTTGACAAACCCCGTTTTTTTCACCATTCATTCCGATGGCTGGCGTCTATGTCACGTGATCTTCAAATTTCTCCCTGCAGAAAAAAAAACATGGCCGAAATTCGTTTTATTCTTGGTAGAAAATGCCTATTTCAAAGTTAGTTTGGCCATTAAAATGCGTTTTGATGTCATTTGATGCGAGAAATTGTTGTTATTTCAGATTATGTGTGCAGTGGATGTACATGATCTTTAGTTTGCTAGTTATTACGAAGATTACTTCAGGAAATCGCGACGTTTTCATTGTTACCAAGGTGGTTGCTAGGGACGCTGCTATCGATATTATTTCTGTTATGTTGTGTAACTGTTTAATGGTGTTATCGTTATTGCTACCCCCTTCCCCGTCAATGTATAGTGTTGGTCCACAGCCTAAACATATTAGTTTAACAAAATCCGCATCTAAAGATAGCCTACGTTATTTCCCCCCTGTGCAACTCCAGTCTCACATCTCACAGCACATCGTCATTAACAAATACCGGTAACAGACCGAAATAATAATAATACCTTATTCAGAGTGTGCTTGCTTTTCTCTTTGAAAGTCATCACATAACGGCATTGTAATACACGGTTCGGCTGCATTACATAATACATATCTGCCGTAGTTCTGTATTTATAGAGCCCTGATGAGAAGACAAACATGAGGAACTGAAAACGTGACGTGGATCATAAATATATCAGCCATTAAACAACATCTTACATTTATTTTCACACAATACGTCTCCTTGCAGTATCAACACTAATTCGGCTGACTTTTATATTTGATCCAATTGGTAGATAGGCTGTATTTACACCATAAAGGTGCACAGCTGATATAAAGGGACACCTGGTGGTTAAAGCATGTTATTGAATTTCAATATTTTTATTATTAGATATTAATACGATCCCTATAAAGTATATTCATTACTCGTTATTCTCTACTAATAGTTCATTAAAGACTGTATGTAATGACTATTTTGCACATCCCTTTCAAGATTTCAAGATGTTTCTAAGGTTTATTGACATATCATATAGGCCTACACAACATGGTGTAGTTCTGCACTGAATGAAAAACTTGGGTTGCAGGTTCCTCAATAGTGCATTACAAGACATCTATCAATATGTGTGCATACCTCCAGCAATGTTAACTATGTTGAAGCACTTATTTTAACTGATATTATACATAATGTATGATACTTATAAGATGTATGCAGATAGTTCATCTCCGGCCTTGTCAGGTATTGAACAATCAATAAATAAAAAACACAGAATTGTTGAATATAAAACACAGAATGTATGTGATTATACTAAATGATTTTTAAATTAACACAAGTGCATATTTAACTGTTACACATGCTGATGTCACGCAAATGTTCCAACTTGGGATCAATAAAGTATATCTTATCTTAAGCTGATCGATGGCTACTGCTATATTTGCACAATGTGCCTCTGAACCTTGACAAGTGCATGTTTCAGGCTTATCAATTAATGTAATGTAATGTTATCACAGGGGTCACAGACATAAGACCAGCTGTTAAATAAAGCTCTTCTGACCTTAGCTGGCATGTGGGAAAAATATATTAATACTGCCCATAATGGGCACAAGCAATTTTCACCCATTTATTAATTATATGTTTTAAATGTGAGTGTTTCCTATCCCCTAAACCTCCAGGGATGTACACAGTTTAATACTGGCAACTTCTTATTATGGGAAATACGAAAACGTCTTTTAAAACTACAACTCCCAGTAGAGACGTGCCATAGAGAACATGTTGCGAAACAGAATAGCCAGCATGTGTAGTTCTGGGGTGGGGGAGGGGGAACGCGGTGGACCCGTTCAAATCCAGTTTTGGAAAGTCTGCCGTGGTTCCATCCCATTTCAAGTGCTGTTCGAGAATCGGCTTAACCCTCGGAGCACACTCTCCAATCACAGAGCTTGAGGACTATCACGGGGTTTGTCAAGAGCACATGGTGTAGTCCAAACGATAGCTGGGGATTCTGGGTAGTGTAGTGTCTTCTGCCATCCTTTACTCCTGGGATTGGACGCTCACATTACCTTTAAGGGCAGCCGACATAAACGAATGCCGTGCTTCCATGAGCGTCAAATCCCGACGCAGATGGGAATACATTGCAATCAGTTGAAAGCTATTTGCGTCCCTTTATGACGCTGAAGGAGCCTAGGAGCGTCACAATTGGACGCCACAGACACTGACCAAACGTCGCTATTGGACGCTTAGGGAGTGAGAGTGTGTTGGTTTCTCCTCACTGACCTGACTTGTACTCATTGCATAACATGATGCACCTGATGAAAACTGAGCTACAGAGCGACTGTATATGGACACTTATAGCTGTTGTTAATCTTATATGTTGTGTGGTTTCCATTTGATTTGAATCCCCTACCTGCTTACATACAGGCTCTTTCAGTTATTATAACGATGAGCGGAGGAGTACTTTGATGCATGCGATGGAGCATTGCAACCCCAACAAGTAACTAGCTCCTCTTTAATAATACCAGCCCATACCAGAACCCCACCTCCACCTTGCTGGCGTCTGAGTGGAAGTGGAGCTCTGGGCCCGGTACTGATCCAGCCACGGGCCCATCCATCTGGTCCGTCGAGAGTCTCCCTCATCTCATCAGTCCATAAAACCTTTGAACAACCTGTCTTCAGATAGGTCTTGACCCAGTCTTGACGTTGTACCTCATGTGTGTGGTTCAGTGGTGCTGTCAGCCTCCCTCACCGTGGCCACGTCTCTGAACACCTGAGACTTCTGGGCCTCCGGGTAGGTCACAGTTCTGGAATATGACAGCACTGGAGGACAATGGCTTCCTGGTAGCTTCACGTTTGATTCTTCTTAAATCTTTGGCAGTTTATTTGCGTATTGTTTCTCAATATGTTTCTTGCCACCCTGTTGACTATTTGTAGCTAAACGTTTGATGGTTCTGTGATCACGCCTTAATATCTTAGCAATTTAAAAAGTGCTTCATCCCTCTGAAAGACTTTTAAAATGTTTGACTTTTCAAAAGTCAGTTAAATCTCTTGGCACATTTTGCCTGAGGGAAAGAACCTTCCTAACCTTCTGCGCACCTTGATATAGGGTGTTGATCTCCTTAGTGTCAGGATTTAGGAAAAGGTACTGTAGGACCCACATGCAGTTTAAAAAAGGGAGAAGCGGGTTTCAATGGGTAACAAAAAGCGAGCTTTATTTCCCAAAAGCCGATGACAAAAGAAAACAAGGAACAAACTTAACATTACCAAATCAGAGGAGCACGAGTAAGGAATCCAGGGCCAACAACTTCAGGGACGAACATGGAGCGTGACGTGAAAGAAAAGACAATGAACCGACAAGGAGCACAGGGGAACACAATCAGACAATCAGACACACGAGGGAAAACACAGGAAGGAAGACAAGACACAGGGAGAACAGCAAGTCAACATCAAATCATGAGAAGACAGACACAACTAAAATCGTGACATAACTCCCCCAAGAGACGGATTCAAGACGTTCTAAACAAAGTCCACTTCCAAAAGGGTGGGTGGAGGGGGTCCGGAGGACGGGGTTGGGCTGACAGCTCGGAGGCACGGCAGGGGACCAGGAAGGGGTCTCTGGTGGACGCCCGGGGGCAAGGCAGAGTTCTCCGAGGGAGTCTCAGGCGGACAGAGGCAAAGAAGTGGCTAAGGCAGGCATAGTCAGGGAGCCGCGCACAAGGACGGGCCGGATTCGTGGCCGACTGGACCACCGGCGGAACAGGATCTGGTGACGGCGGGACACCCGACAGGACAGAGTTCGTAGCCGGCGGAGCCACTGGCGGAACAGGAGCACTGGGAGCAGGAGTTGGGAGACACAGGGAGAATAGAATTGCAAAATAAAACCATGACAAGACAGACACAACTAAAGTCACTTAGGCCACACCTTCCCTCATTACACAAATACACATCACCTCATATGCTTGAATCCAATACGCATTCAAGTTTACACAGCTTGGAGTTAGAACATATGCATGCAAATTATGATATGGTCAAAATACTCACTTGCTTAATAATTGTGCACAGTGTTTAACTTATCAAAAGTATGTTGATGTAAAATGAAGGCAGGCAGCCCAAACCAGTGACAAGCTGAAATAACGTGTGAGACTGCAGGGTGTCACACAGTGATGTTAGACTGTCAGCTGTGAACTGTCCGTAGCATGCTCCACGCTGTCCGCCCACTGGATCTCTGCATCAATGAGTAAAGTCCTCCTCTTCTGTTAGCTTATCACAGAGCACTTTGAAGGCCCTGCTTGCCTTCACATGAAAGCATGTGTCCAGTTTTAGAGAGTGGGCGACGCAACCTTTAGATGCTTGAAAGGTGATCGCAGCTGCCGTACGAGACTGAGGGTTGGAGCTATGGGTTTTCAATGCTGTGCTTTAAGCCATATAATTACAACAAACTGAAAATGTATGCAGTTTAATTGTTTTATGATGCTCACTCACTGAATGGGCTACAAGAAAGAGGACTGCAAGAAGTAAAGATGAAGAGAACATTTCTATTCAACTTATTTTTGCAAATGTTTTATAAGGAAGGAAATGCAATCAACACATCAACACTTGAGTGATCGCAGATGTTTTATTTCTTGCCTTTTTTCCCGTCTGCCAATCACTCTCTTACCTGCCATTCTCCATCCAACCATCAGATACCTTCAAGGAATTTCCACCTGCTCCAGCCATGTTTCCTCACACCCACATGCACAACACACTTCTTTTCCATATATATAGTCTCACTCCATAGTGAGACTATCAGAGCAGCCCTCCATGCACCCCAAGGCTTCGGAGGAGATAGATGTGCTGGAGCTGCTCTCTGTTTTGGAAAGTATTCCAGCACTTCTCCCCGTTGCTGTACAATCAACATGTGTTGATTCGCACAGACAACAGGCCACGGCAGCCTACCTCAATCGCCAGGGAGGAGAACGATCTGTGCAGCTTCTGAACGCAGCCAGGCGGCTGCTGTTCTGGCCGCGCACACACATTTCTCTCCATCAGAGCAATGTATTTTCCCGGCGAATTGAACAGAGGGGCTCGCAGAGCGCAGGATCGCCCCCCTCTGGGGGTAGACGCGTTCGCACATCGGCCCTAATCCAGGGTGCTGTTATACGTTTTTCCCACCAGTTCCGTTGACCCCTCAGTTCCCGGACCGAGTGTGGGAGAAGCGGCTATCAGCGGTCCTGATAGCCCCGGAGCGCACGGGAGCGTCCTGGTTTCCATGCCTAAAGCGTATGCTGTCAGGCAGACCGTGGGAAATTTCGTGGCGCAGGGTCGCTCTCTCCCAGGCGGAGGGAGCGATCAGCAGCCACCCAGCCGTTTTCTGCGAGGAGTACGGAGACTCAGACCTGTGTCACGCACACTGGCGCCTCAGTGGGACTTGGCTTTGGTGTTACGTGCACTAAGTAAAGCCCCCTTTTAACCCTTAAGGTTGTGTCAGCCAAAGTAGCATTACTTTTAGCGCTGACATCTGCGAAAAGGGTGAGAGATGTGTCTGCCCTCTCTGTGGCTCCGTCATGTCTCCGGATCCAAGGAGATGTCAGCTCAGCTGTTTTGTCAGTGGAAGACATGTGCACTGCTGCATCTTGGTCTTCCCCCTGTTCCTTTATTACCTTTTATTTGAGGGATGTTCCCTTTTTTCCCCCTCTGACACATTTTGTACGGAGTGTCTTGTCAGAGTGAGTGATGTCAGGGATCCAGCTGTGCGCTCTCTTGCCTGTCTACACGCTGCCCTTGTTCCCCCTCTTTTATCGCTGGACAAAGTATGACCTTCGTCTCTACTTTCTCACAGCGGCAGGTTTGTATTGTTCACAGCCTTCGTCCCCTCATGGAGAATATTCATGTTGTGCTATATTCCAGGGACGGTGATGCGCCATTACGCATGGCGCAATAGGCATGGGTTATTAACTGTCTGTGCTTCTAGTACCGGGAGGACCCAGTGGGGCGCAGACTACATCATGCTTCGCCCTTAACCCAACAGCGATAGCCTTAGAGGGCGAAGCCTATACGAAATAGAGCTGAGGTTACCTACTGTAACTCCAGCTTCTATGAGTATTGGCGTAGCCCTCTAAGCGCTGGGCCCCAATGGCTCCACGAATAGCTGAAGAAAAGCTGTTTGTGTGGGAGCAGATTGTCGGGCCTCCTTCCTATTTATACCGGAAGGGAGCCCGAGGGTGGGGCCCACCTCAAGGGTGTTTCAGTGCTGCGCGGGTGCGCAGGGGATTACCCAATAGCGATAGCCTTAGAGGGCTACGCCTATACTCATAGAAGCTGGAGTTATAGTTAACTTCAGTTTTCCTCCACAGCCAAGCAAAACAATAGTTTTTGAGATATTCCAAAACATTCTAAAAAGTAAAACATTTATAATCAGATTTATGATTGTTTGAGAAATCACAAACTGTAAGGTCATGTGGATGGAAACATACTCATAGCAGAAAAAGCATTATCAATCAATCAGTTTATTTTAGGGCCGTCAGTCGATTCAAATATTTAATTGCGATTAATCACAAATTAATCGCACATTTTTTATCTGTTCTAAATGTTCCTTAGAGGGATATTTTTTTAAGTTTGTAATACTCTTATCATATGAGTGGACAAATGTGCTTTATGCAAATGTTTGTTCATTATCATTTGATCAATGACAAATATTCTCATGAATATTAAACATAACAACCTCTGAACATTAAAAATATCCGCCTCAATTAAACCTGGAACCTCTCTCATACAATACAATAATACAACACAAAGTGTGTGCGTGTGCGTGTGTGTGTAGAGACACTGTGATGGATCGTTGGAGCTATGTGCAACTCAAGGCAAATGCTCAAACGGGAGCTGCCTGGACGCTGCAATCATGTTGCGCACTATCCGTGCTGAGTATGCTGACTTTTCGTACAATGTCTCACTGTCTGGCTTCCTGCATAAAGTGAAGTGCTCGGCGCAGTTGTCGGCGAAATGTCGCTCCTCTGTTTTAATTGAAACAGCTCCTTATATCCGTTAGCACCGCTAGCTAGCACCAGATGCTAACAACAACAATACACGTAAGGTGTGCCCGTTCTCTCTCGCTCACGCCACGCATACACACACCCTCCCGGTCGCCAGTCGGTGCCTGCCGGTGAGCGTGGAAGTGTGGTCTACCGCAAGCGGACGGCAGGAGCGGGGCTGTCAGCATCAGCTTGTAGATGGTATTTTAAACTCAAGTCGTTCTGAAACTACGGGGCGGCCGAGGACAAAAAATACACATGCATTAATTGCGTTCAAAATAATTAATGGCGTTATTAACGCGTTAAGTTGACAGCCCTAGTTTATTTATATAGCCCAATATCACAACTGTTACATTTGTCTCAGTGGACTTCACAGTTTGTACAGAATATCAGGATGACAATACGAAACCCTTTGTCCTTAGACCCTCTGTCCTTAGACCCACACATCGTACAAGGAAACACTGACGAGACCCTGGATGGAACCGGGGCTGGTGTCAGTGGGACACACGACTGAGCAAGGGCTGGTGTTGATGGGACCCGAAACAGGACAGGACACGGTGTTGGCAGGAAACTCGGTGGAGCAGGTGTCGGCGGGACCCCCAACGGGACAGGACATAGGGTTGGCAGGACTCCCGGCAGAAGAGCAGTTGGTGGGGCCTCCAATGGTACAAGGCACAGGGTTGGCAGGACCCCCGGCAAAAGAGCAGTCGGCGGGGTCCCCAACGGCGCAGAACACAGGATTGGCAGGACCCCCGGCAGAAGAGGAGTCGGCGGGGTCTCCAACGGCACAGGACATTGGGTAGGGACTTGAGAGGGAACTCGAGAGGAGACGTGAGAGGTTACTTGAGAGGGCACTCGAGAGATTACTTGAAAGGGAACTCGAGAGGTGAATTGAGAGGGGACTCGAGAGGGAACTTGAGCGGGGACTCGAGGGGGAAACTGAGAGGTGGCTTGAGAGGGAACTCGAGAGGGAACTCGAGAGGGCCCTCGAGAGATGACTTGAAAGGGAACTCGAGAGGAGACTCGAGAGGGGACTTGAGAAGGAACTTGACAGGGGACTCGAGAGGGAACTTGAGAGGTGACTTGAGAGGGCTCTCGAGAGATGACTTGAAAGGGGACTCGAGAGGGAACTTGAAAAGGAACTTGACAGGGGACTCGAGAGGAGACTTGAGACGGTCGGTAAGCCGACAGGGAACAGGAAGCTGGCATCGACCGAAGAGCCAGTACTGGAGCCGAAACTGGAGTCGGGACCATGGCTACAGGGGCCGGAAGTGAAGCCGGAACCATGGCTGCTGGGGCCGGTACTGGAGCAGTCCGTAGGTGAGGGATCAAACGATTAATCTTTTCAGCCAGCTGTTACAGCTGTGTAGAGATGTTTTCTTGAATCTCTGCCTGGCGTCCTCTCAGCTCTTGTATTTTCTGGGTGGTTATACCCAGCTGTTCCTCGTGGTGAAACATGTTCACGTCGTGTGCTGACAGAGCGGCGTGAAGTGTTCTTGGGTCGGCTGGGTCCATAATGGTCATAATGGTTCGTTCTGTTAAGAACTCAGACACTTAGGAGGTAGGACCCAATTGCATGACCCGGGAGACAGAGGTAAAGTATTGGTAGGATACTTTATTTTTCAAAAATACAGCAAAAAATGGTCACCAACTAATCTCAGGATAAGATGACAAATGAGAACAAAAAAGAAAATCGCTCACGTGGTGAGGAACAAAACTTTTCACGATTTACAAAAGAGCATAGACCTGACCAAGGCAACAGACAAGGAGCATAGACCTGACCATGACCATAGACACAAACGAACTGACACTGAACACTGGGAGACAGAGGAATTTAAACGCAGGGTAACAAGACACAGGTGGGAACAATCAGGGGCGGGGCTGACGCTGATGAGCACAGGAGACACAGAAGGGGTGACAGGTGAAAACAATCAGGAAATTAGACACACCAGGGAAACTAACGACAGACAGGAAAACACAGGGAAAAAAGACCAGACAATACACAGGGAGGAAAACATGACAGGGAGAACAGCAAAACACCCACTACCAGACACACAAAACTAAAAACGTGACACAACACAAGAATCGTGACACACAGCAACAGGATCAGCCACGACTCAGGATCCCGGCGTAGATAGACACCAAAAACAAATTACGAAAAAACATTAACAAACACTATTCTATGCAAGTCATGACAGTGAGCCAGCATGCAATAGAAACCCTGTAACTGAGGCAGGTACATTGAAGTTGCCATATATTTCTTTACCATTTACAACTTTATTTTATTTATTGTGAGAGTTGTGAGTCAAACTGTCTGAGAAAATGTGAAAAAAGCTGCCCTCTGCCAGATCAAAAGTACTTATTAGTGAGTTCTTTCTGACCCTGCCAGCTGTTCTGATTGCCTACAAAATGCTCCCTTCTGTCTGCCTTCTGACACGTTACATCACAAGTCATTTATCTGACACTGTTATCCAAAGCGACTTACATAATCTTTAATACTGTACACATACTGTTCGGAGTTAAGTCTCTCGACCAGGGGTCGGCTCTTTAAGCCCTCGACTCTGGCTCCCTTGAGCTTAGACAAAAATAAGATATTTGTAGGACTATTTATATTTTGTTGCACGGTTGAAAATGTGCTGTATCTTGTATTTTGAGGTGATACTGTGACACCATTTTTTTTTAAAAAACGGTTTTAATTAGGTCAACTAAAATATGCGTCACATCCTGCTGCGGTCCCGCACTAGTGCCTTTTCCTGCAGGCGAATAACCTGACCCCCGGCTCGATGAGCGAACTATGGATAAATCAAAGAAAATAAAAGTATCGGAGGAACACAGAGGGTTTAATTCTGCGTGGACAGAGTTATGCTTTAAGAGCAAGCGATGCTGGCTTACCGGTGTGTCTGATATGTGGAGAGAAGTCGTCAAAGGTGCTGCAGCCTTTACGTATTGGAGGAACAACACGGAAGAGGAAGACAGCTGACAATATTCAATCATCATGCAATCAGTTAACTATTTTTAGGGTGCAGCTATAGGTTTTATTTATTTCAAAGTGGGCCCATTTTAATTATATTAATTGTCTTCAAATGTGCAGAGAACTCCCGAAGTGCTGTGTTGATTTATTTTAAAGTAGGCCTTTGTATTTTGTTTAATTATCCTTATCAGAGTTCTTTGTTTATTATTAGATGTTAACATTTTTCTATAATGTAATAAATAATAAATGCAAAAAAACTGTAGTTTTTGTCTATGATATAACAATAAATACAACTTTATAAGCGCCATCAAACTATCAAATACCGTCACCTTCTTAAACTAATGGCCTAAGTCATATTTTGGAGAAAATAGTTTTTTTTGCCTAAATCATCTCTTCTTGATGCTGACCACCTCTGGTAAAATTGCCTACATCCTTATTGAAAAGAAAGTGCTGTTCCTACCCTGATAGTATAATGGCCTATGTCAAGAGTGTGACTTAGGCAATATATTTTTTTTAAAAATTGCTTAAGTCACATTGACTTGTGACTTAGGCCATTTGACAAGCTTTACAAAATGGCTGCTTCAAGAAGAAATAAAAACTAACAGATAAATTAAGTTATTTTCATGGTTCAGGGCTTGTCCCGTGTTAGTAAGGGATGTTTACCATACTATAGGCTAGGCTATACATGTTGTGTAGTTATTTAGTCTTTTAATTTTACAATGTATAGTTACTGTAGCTAATGTAGCTACTGTAGGTACTATAGTTACTGTAGCTCCGTGAAGCTTGCACACATTTCCCTCTGGGACAATCAAGACTCATCTAAAAACTAATCTTTCAAAACTAACGGTTACAATTACAGCATAATTATAAATAAGAAAAAGTACATTTTGCATTCATCTGTTTTAATTCTTAGTATTGTCCTTTTTCCACATTACATTTCCATCTTATTAGGAAAGATTAAATGTTATTTTAACTGAATGTGGCCGAATAATATTCATTAAATCGCTTTAATGTATTAATACACAGTGCAATTACAAAAATGTTTTTCACAATGATCACACAGTTGTGAACGTACGCCTACTCCTTTTTGGTAGGAGATGCACTTGACTTTTCAGACACCGATCAGGAATCATCCAATGAAAATGAGACTGTCGTTAAAGAAGTGGAGCAGCATGTACCAGGCCAAGACATTGTGGGTGTTTCTCAATGTCGAGGACGCTTCCTTATCCTCCGAGTCAGGTCCATCAGAGGCTAGGCAAGATTAATTCCTGGCTTTCGGAGAACGAAGAATGGAACAGGCTAGCAAGTGTGCAGGTGTGCGTCATATGAGATTTGGGGAATTGGTCCATGCGCACAGCATTGTGGGGATTTTAAGACCACGAAGTCTACACATGTGCAGCCTCGAAATTTCCAGCAACGAATTACGCCGGCCTCTGTAGAATTCCAAGGATCCTGGACATTGGGACAGTCCTTCGGCGGCACTCGATGACGTAGTATCCTTGAAATAGTGGCTCTGGAGCAGCCTTACTCGACATTAAGAAACACCCTGAATCAGATGGAGCAGACAATAACCTAAACACTTTCATTGAAGAAGAGAGTGTTGCTGAAGATGCCTTAGCAGACCCGTCCACACCATGAAGAAGACATAGATGATGATGATGATGTTATCATTGACCCAAACTACAATCCATCCTCTGATGAGTCCTCTGTCCCTGAAAATGAAGACAGTCTGGCAGCAACTTCAGAACATTATGGTCCTCATCTAAAGGATGTGTATGAAAACAATACGGTCAAAAGGAAACAACATAAATACCTCAGCCCAGAAACATGGAAGCAAAATGAATTCAAGAAGAAACGTCTCAAAGGAATGGCAGACAAGGCCAAAGGTGGCAAAGAAATAGCTGCAAAGGCTATGGGCCTTCCCTGCAATTCGAAGTTCTGTCAACGAGTCATGACTTGAGACTGTCAATCCATTACAGAAGAGCAGAGGCAGTGGATATTTCAGAAAGTTTGGTCAATGGACAACTGGGAAGAACAGAGGTAATACATCACCACTTTGGTCACAAAGGTTGCCATGAAAGAAAGAAAGTTGGTGAGAGATCCAGTGCGCAGTTCATCATTTTCCTATAACTGAAACTTCAGGATGGAACAAATCTTAAAGTGTGCGAAGCTTTTTTTCTTCTACACTTGGTATCCCTGATAGAACCATTACACTGGCTGAACAAAGACAGCATCGACCATGACGAACAAGTGGCAGACCCGCCAACTACATCTCCACATAAGAGTGACAAAAATGCAAAGCTGGAAATGGCTGTTGCAGATTTCCTTAATGACTGATTATAGGATCTGCCCACTGTTGATTCGCACTACTGCCTACAAAGACACAAAGTTCCTTCACCCAGGCACAACCATCTCCCAACTCTATCAGGAATATCAACAGGCAGCTGCAACTGCTGAAGTTGACGCTCTGCCAATCAAGGCGAGGAGGTTTCAGGACCTTCCATCCATGAAACATGTCATGCCCTTCGAGTGTCATCAGCTTTTTGACAATTTACCAGCCAGCCAGCCAGCCAGCCAGCCAGCCAGCCAGCCAGCCAGCCAGCCAGCCAGCCAGCCAGCCACACACACACACACACACACACACACACACACACACACACACACACACACACACACACACACACACACACACACACACACACACACACCAAGATGACTGAGAAAGGTTCAGGGGAGAAACTGATTTAAATGGAAAAGGGTTAGCTACAATTAAAACCACAGCAAAGAAGAGCTGGAGGGAGTAGTGAGGAGAGGCACATGCCTCCTCAGGGTTTGATTTACTTGCCTTTTGTTTTATTTAGCTAAGAGTGATTTAAGTTGTAGCTTTTGAGTTTGCTATATTGAATTAAAGGGCCAACCACGGCCAAACTGCCCTCTGTTTCCTGAGTCACTGTACGCTCCTCTAGCATTGGAAACTGTTAGTGGCTGACCCAGCCCCATGGTCTGTCACAGTAATGCGGGAAAGAGAAGTGCACTGTTTTGCCTAAGTCACTTACTCCAGAAGTAATAAGGCCTAAGTCAGGTTTCAAATTGGCCTAAGTCATCTAATCCTCTTATTTTACACAATTGACAGACAGTGTTATTTGTATGTCAATAGTCATAACTTTTTTGTGTGAAATAATTAATATATATCATATATTCTATATTTGGTTAAGTTTTTTCTGTTTTTTGAAAAACTTTCAAATATGACTTAGGCCATTTGTTTAAGAAGGTGACGATATGTTTTGCGGCTCCAGACAAAACAAATTGGTGGAAAGGGGAACAAATTTCTCTTTCGGTCAAAAAGGTTGCAGACCCCTGTTCTAGACCAAAGACACATGTAGACTGCAGGGGTCCGGGATCTGAGCCTCTGACCGTCTGATTAAACAAATTAACCCCCTTTAGTCCAAACCTCGATGTACTGAACTGTTACAGTTAAGTTTGCCCCTTTTGGTCATGAGATGTGTTTTTTTTAATCCGAGTTGTCTTAGTTGCGTATATATATTTTTTATTTGTAAGGAAGAGAAACATAATCACTTTTATATATGTATTTCTTCAAATAAAAAGGTGAGGTAAAGACCAGCTAGGGAATCAGAAGTTCCAAAAGTGCATTTTATGGGTTAGAGATAGTGTTCATTTCGTTGACTAAAACTATGACGAAATATGTTCGTCAACGACCTTTTTTTCCATGACGAAAACGAGACGATGACGAGACGGCACCGACGGCAGTAAACAATAACTGCAACGAAATCATGCAATATCGTTGACGAAAAGTGACGAGACGAAAATGTAGTTTATTAAATAAAAACTATGCCAAAATCTCTCTTTACTTTCGTTGACGAAAAATTAGGAGAGGAAATATTATCAAAGATCCATCACACACACCCACGCATACACGCATGCATACACACACACACACACACACACACACACACACACACACACACACACACACACACACACACACACCATTTGTATTGTATGAGAGAGGTTCCAGGTTGAATTGAGGCGAATATTTGTAATGTTCAGAGGTTGTTGTGTTTAATATTCATGAGAATATTTGTCATTGTTCAAATGATAATAAACATTAGCATAAAGCATATTTGTCCACTCATATGTTGATCAGAGTATTACAAACTTGAAAACTATTCCTCTAAGGTACATTTAGAACAGATAAAAAATGTGCGATTAATTTGCGATTAACTATGGACAATCATGCGATTAATCGCGATTAAATATTGTAATCGACTGACAGCCATACAAGTAATACTTTATTCCGAGTGTGCTTGCTTTTCTCTTTGAAAGTCATCACATAACGGCATTGCAATACACGGTTCGGCTGCATTACATATTACATATCTGCCGTAGTTCTGTATTTATAGAGCCCTGATGAGAAGACAAACATGAGGAACTGGAAACGTGACATGGATCATAAATATATCAGCAATTAAACAACATCTTACATTTCTTTTCACACAATACGTCTCCTTGCAGTATCAACACTAATTCGGCTCACTTTTATATTTGATCCAATTGGTAGATAGGCTGTATTTACACCATAAAGGTGCACAGCTTTGTGTGCGAGGGAATCAACCGTTTAAGAGCACGATATCAGCAAACATGTTTTCACCGTAGCTCCAACGATATTATTTTAAATGTTAATGTGAAATGTTAAACAACATTTAAGGTTAAACGTGATACAGCTTCATAGATCGACATGTCTGATAGGTGGTAACAGTCATTTCTCTGTCCCCGTCAGTGCAGCAGACTGACGGAAACAAGACAACGGAGTGTGTTGAAGCGGCCTATATGAACAACTACAATCCCCGGTTCAGGTGGCGACTGGCGCGCTAACGGAGCTCCAGGAGGGAAAACCTTTGCAACGCTGAGGTTCGGCTGATTTGCAAAGGTATGCTGACATGGACGTGTGTTGTCTGCCACATGGTCGGCTTTTAGCTTGACAAATATACGATGGTGCATATTAGCGTTTGCATAGGACAGTAAGAAAGGCACTACTTATTACTGCAAGAGCAGCGAGTGGTAAGAACCTCGGACAACTTAAATTTAAAACATGCTATTGAGACATGTGCAGTCAGTTTGAGGCGTGATTGAAGGTCATTCCAAGACCAAGGACCACAATAAAAAAGACTCCTTTTCCCAGCCTCAGCCTCAGCAGGAACCTGGACCCGTATCCAGGCACTGGGTCTGAGGCTGTGAGAGTCACAAACTGGAGCAAATCTGGCAAGTTTAGTGTTTTATTCCATAACAAAATAGCAATAAACAACGGTTTCCTTTTTAAAGCCATTCTTAAATAAATGCAACAAGCTGTAGTTTTTGTAGACTTTAAATACACCAACTATATCTTTAGTTTATGATTTGTGTTATCAAATGTACGGAGCCCTGGAGGGTTCATTGAGAGAAAAATAAATAAAACTGGCCACGTTTTACTTTCTCGTTCGCACGAGTTAATAAAGCGTGCGCACGAGTTAATAAAGCGTGCGCACGAGTTAATAAAGCGTGCGCACGAGTTAATAAAGGGCAGATAAAAGCGTGCGCACGAGTTAATAAAGCGTGGCCTGGTTTTATTTAAATTGAGGGATTCCTGTCCGTGACTCACAGAATCTGCTGCCCACAGCTGTTTTATAGAAGGAAAACCTCCTTCACTTTATGAGACCTCTGCGGCACCAGTGGCCTGTACTACGAAGCAGGATTTGCTATTTACACTATTCATTCATGAAGCATGACGCTGCGCTGTCAGCACCCGTCTCCATGTTTGTGATTGGTCAAATGTTGGTAACCCCGTCCCTTTCACGTGAACGCACTCTCACCCGGAGATAGAAACCCTGGTTGATTTGCTGAGTTGATAACCAGCTTCGTAGGACCGCTTAGCGACATCGCGTTTGTTAGGGTTAGTTAAGCCGGGTAAATCAAACATATCCAGGGTCTGTTGAACTGGCTTCGTCGTACAGGGCACTGGAAGCAGTAACGTGTAACTCAGCAGAATCTGAGAAGAGCAGCACCAGCTGCAAAGAGCTGTGCCTTTTACTGTTTACTTCACTGCGTTGCCCTTCATTAAAACAGCTGAATAGAGATGAGGCTGCTACGTTCAACCACACACACCTCTACACACATCGAACTACCAGAGTATTCCCTTTGTTTTATGAAGGAGATGTCCTGTCACTGGGGCGCATGATGTGTGTGTGTGTGTGTGTGTGTGTGTGTGTGTGTGTGTGTTTGTGCTCAGCTCCGCTCTGTGTGTGCGTGTTCAGTGTGTTTGTGTGTGTCCGACACCACCGGCATTTGTTTTCAAATTACCACGAGCAGTAATTTACACAAATCTGGTTCTCCATAGTTATATGTGTATTCCCAAATGAAAGAAATGTGTTTAATCTTAATCTCGATGTGCTATAGTCCTGCCGGAGTGCACTGGAACGAACGATACTATCATAAACAAATGCCCACACACACACGCACACAAAACGAGGCCACACTTTATTAACTCGTGTGCACGCGTTATTAACTCGTGCGCACTCTTTATTAACTTGTGCGCACACAAGAAAGTAAAACGTGGCCACGTTTTATTTATTTTTCTCTCTATGAACCCTCCAGGGCTCCGTACAAATGTGTTCTGCGGCTACAGATATTTATTTGTTGTGGAAATGGGGCTGAAATGGGGCTCTTGTGATAGTAAAGGTTGCAGACCCACCATATATATCATAGCCTACACAGTTTGTGTATATCTATGTATTGCAGCAAAAAACTGTGACAAGTAAATTGACCATTTTGGCTTTTTAATTTCAATTACAGATATCATATGAAATGCAAATATTGTGATTTCGTCAGCTCAAGTCATGAGAGTGTACTAAGGCACCATCGACTTCGGCACGGAAGAGGAAATCACTGGCCCTGTGCCTACACCGACTGTGTCTGCACCTTCAGAACCTATGGGGCATTGAGGTCACACCTCACCAGATCCCACTGCAAGACTGCATCAAGGCAAGACACCTGCACCTCTGTGTGAGCTATGTGACTTCAGAGAAAAGTGTACTCAAAAGACGTTTTTCACTCATCTTGGAAATCATTTTTAAGAAAAACAACAGACTGGGAAGTGCCCCTTCCTCAGCTGTGGATTTAAAACAAACAAATGTAAAACCAGTTTTTCAAAATACTACATTACCCTTAAGCCAAACTAAATAAACTGAAATGCCAACATCAATATAAATGGCTTCCACAGTAATTCTGAAAGGACTACAAACTGTCATTCATTGTATTAATGCTTTTGTTTTTATGCTATTTTTGTGTACCACAGATTTGCTATGAGTTCCTTCGAATCACTACCAAGGACCTGTTTGGGACATTTACAGCAGCCTTGGATGAATACTGTCCTCGACTGATAAATCTGTATAGAGCCAGGAAAGGAGCCTTCGGACAAGGGATGGAAAACCTCTTGGAGTCTCTTGATGAACAGGTAGCTTTTGTCTTTAATGTCGTAATGATCATTTACAATATTCTTAAAGAGAACAAACGGGTGCATCTCAATAAATTAGAATATCGTGGAAAAGTTGAATAATTTCAGTAATTCTATTTTAAGAGTGAAACTTATATTTTATATAGGTGCATTAGACACAAAATGAATTATTTAAAGCGTTTATTTGTTTTAATCTGGATGACTACAGTTTACACCTTTTTTATAACCCAAAATGCAGTATCACATAATTAGAACATTTCACCAGACACATTTTGAGACAAATGATTTTGAATGTCAAATGTGAAGTTTTCTATTGCCTCAAAAATGCACTTCTCGTAACTCAAGAATAGATGTGAAAGTTATTAAAAAGGTTAAAATCCATGTATATCTAAAAGGGGTGTCCTATCTTGTAAAAGCATCATATGTTGGTACTTACTTCACTTTTACCTCATCAACAAAGTTTACATAAGTCCTGTTTAATAATTCAATCTCTCTTCCGGTTCAAACAACTATTGCAAAGTTCTTTTGTTCAGAGAAGACTTGCCGTTTAAATAAATCACAAATGGATCCTGACTTCTGAGATTCTGAAAGGACCCTTTAATCACTCATTTGAACCATAAATCCTAATGCTCTGTTTTCCTGATTTACAGACATCTGACATTGCACAGCAACGAATGAGAATGTGTCTGGAAGGTCTGCCCTTATTTGTCCGTGACAGTGCAGAGGACCTCTTCCTGAAATGCCTGGTGTGTACAGCATGGTTGTCCATTAATCATAAGTCTACATTTAATGTCATACAAGTGCAGTTATTAAGTTTTCCTATAATCATAGATACATCTGTTTTGAAGATGAAGCCCGATTCTCAGGATAAATACTAGACCTGCTACATAACTACTAGTGAACAAGTTGTACAACAGAACAGTTAACATGTTCACAGTAATTATTGTGTCACTGCTGAGCAATCAAACCAGTGTTTTATTTGCAGTTATATAATATCCTTATTTGGTAAATAATAATTGCTTATCTGCTTTCTACATGCAGGACACTGATCCGGAAGAAAAGCAGACTGCTGGTGTCAAGATGAGAGTCCTCACTGTTCTGGTAGATGATGGTGGACCTACCCCGTCTCAAATAGTCCACAGTATTGCTGTTGTCTTGGAAGAGACAATTGTACTCTCGGATCTACCAGACATCCCAACTGCATTTGTCTACCTTTTTGGTCTACTCTATGCCCTGAACATTGAGTTTCCAAAAGAACACAAGTACACTTTGGAGACTGTTCAGCACATCTTCATTTGAAAGCAAAGCTCTTAATCTAAGTGAACATTGGCAAATTCAAAAACGGATTCACAAGATGTCCCCATTTCATTGTCCTGCCTTCACTGCTGTTTGTGACTTGAACATTCAGTTCCCAAAACCAAACTAACCCAACTAACTAACTAAACTAACTAACTAACCCAAATAACCCAAGTTCTTTATCTTTACAGATACAATGTTAACTAGTGACATGAACATCTTGCTACATTTTCAAAGACATGTTCTCACTCTTAAGGCACAAGCACCTTTTTTCTCTAACATTATTTCACATTTTTCTCAAGCTGGCTTGCATACTCGTTGTTGTAATATTGCAAAGACTAGTTAGTAGTTACTGCCACAATTGTTTTCTTGCAGCTGTTTTTTTGGTATAAAGAGCCATATGAGTAATGGAAGAGTTGGAAATGGTGTGGTCCCTCAGAGTTGTGTTGGGAGAAATCACTGGCTGTTTACATGCCGTTTTACAGCTTGTTCATTTTCGTTTTTAAACACAAACTTTGGCATATAACTTTGCCATTTGTTATTCCATAGCTGCTATTGTTTTGACAGCAGGCTTATTCAAAGGGTGGTTTGCACATTTTATGGAAGACTTTTAGTGATGGTGTATTTTCAATGTTGTTACACATATTCAGTATCATTGGAAATCTTTGTTTTTTACAGTATTTTTATAACAGAAGTTAATTTAATTTCAAGCCTTTATTTATCCAGGTGTATCCCTTGAGATCATTGATCTCTTTTTCAAGGGAGACCTGCTCAAGTAGACATGTTTGCATTGTCGGGCAAATGCATCTTTGATTGTAAACTGTCGGGAAGGTGGGGGCTCTCCATCTCCAGCTGCCGTATTTTCTACCAGCTGGGAAAACGGAATGGGGTGGCTGTGTTTTAGGTGTAGTTTAAAATGCGTGGTAT
>CM070482.1:41182338-41254838 GCA_036324585.1 Champsocephalus esox
CTTCACTGAATTTCATTCAGGTGTAACTAAAGTCTGATTTAAGGGTTGTTTATATTTCACATCATTAATCCAAATCTGTAAAGTAACTAAAATAAATGTAGTGGAGTAAAAATACCAGGTTAACCTTAAAGAAAGCCCTCAGGATTATAAAAGACCCCCATCTCCCCAAACTGTTCTGTCTGTTGCTGTCTGGCAGGCGGTACCGCAGCATCCGGACTAAAACCACCAGACACAGAGACAGCTTCATCCCACAGGCTATACGATTATTAAACACCTGAACTTAGAAACAACATCCATAACATTCATCTGGCTGCTACTTAGAAATTATAATATAATATATCATATATATATATATATATCTAATATATCATATTCCAATCACTTGTAGACTCTTATTGCACTATTTCAAATTTTTTTCTGTGTAGGCCTATCTGTTTTATTGTGTAGCACTGTTGGAAGAGCCTGTGACCTAAGGGGGGGGGTTGGACACGTTCGATTCCTGTTTTGAATAGTGTGCCGTCGATGGATTTCATTCCATTTCAAAGTCCTTTTTGACGCTCTGTGTAAACTTCCCACACTGCCACTCCAACATCCAATCACAGAGGTTGAGGACTGATCACGGGTTTGTCAAACTAAGCACATGGTGTAGTCCCAAACGATAGCTGAGGATTCTGGGTAGTGTAGTGTCTTCGGCCATCCAAAAACTCAGAAAAAACATTTGTTTCTCCGAATCGAAGGGGGAAAATACAAAAGCATTGCACACAATTCAAACCAATCAATGTTGTGTAATCAACAAGGATAATCTGGTGTTTTAGTGTTTTGGTGCAGATATCACTGTAAAATCAATCGACAGTAAGGAGAATGCTTACTTCCGGGTGTACAATTCTCAGTTATCCAATGGGAATGGACACTCGTAATACAATACAGGGGACATGATCATTATCTTTTAAATAACGTTAACTAAAGGGAACAATCTATTTGACACAGCTGAAGCTCTGGCCTTCCTTAAAAACTAACTCATTTAATAAAAATCACAGTTGCATAACACACAATGCACTGTTTTTTGAGAACACAAATTCGTAACTAATGTAATTTTTACATTCTGACGAAAAGTAAAAATTATTATGAATACAAATAAAATAAAAGAAGCCTCCCGTGAGTCACTACAAGCTATAAAGTAGATTTAAAAAACGTTGTATAGAATAAAAGCTCCCTGCGGGCCGTTGTAGAAATGCGTGTGTGCACCACGACAAAGGAGCCTCATTCACTTTACATTGGGGTTGTTTGCGTGGTGGAGACACGTACATGTAACAAAGTTCGTGACTCCACCACGCATTGTGGTGTTAAGAAGTCGTGGTGGAGTCACACATTCTGGTGAGATCATGTTGTGTTTACTCTAGTTACTCTCACAATCCTTTTGAAATATGCCTCATTGTATCTCGAAACATTGTCACAATTCGGATAGGAACAATCCACGGAATGCTCGGTTCCATCTATTGCCAACGGGTAAGCGTAGGAAGTACGTTCGGAGGCAGTGGCTAGCGAAATGTGCTCGGCTCGAACCGACTGATCCACAGGCGCATGTATGCAGCGAACATTTACGCAGCAGACTTTACTTATTGTTTACTACGTAAGGAAGCAGGAATTGCAGGACCCAGAGCGCACGGAGCAAAGAGCGGACAGCAGATAACGGAATTGCAGTTTTATTGCTTATAGATTATCAGAACATTTCAAAGGGGACACAGCCACATTGGACCTATAGATTAACTACATCATCGTTTTATCGTTGTAATGCCATTGAAGACCAGTTTAGACCAGACAAAGACCAAGGTAAGCCATGTTAGCCTGGCACATGTTAGTACCTAGCGCCACTTGTTTTGATGTACGTTTTTGTTGATAACGTCGCAAGTTTGTATCTTTCAGTGTTGAGGTGAGCACTGCTAGATTCTGCATTTTTTGCTCAGGGCTAATTCAGAGGCTCACTGTTAGCATTGTGTGTTTTTTTTTAAAGAAAAAAATGAAAAAGATCAGTTAAATTAGTTTTTTTTTCCATTATATGGATATAAAATATTCATAGTTGATTAAATATTAAGTTTCGTTAGACGTTGTTTCCTGCAAATGACGCGATTTCGGCCCGGAACCGGGTCCGTGGGGCCTAAGAGGATAACAGAGTAGCCTATGTTTTTCCTTTTTTTTTACAGTTGTATTTGGATGGAATGAATACCTATAGTGATAATTCAAAGTAAGTCCGCCTGGACTTTATTTTTCTAAACTTCTTCCTCGGCTGACGAGTCCGAACCATGGATGTATAATAAGAACTGGATACAGCGTGGGAGGCGGGGCCTCATTCATTCCTATGAGAGTTGCTCATTGGCGCATGATGATAAAATGGCCCAACTTTTGAGAGAGTGAAACGTCACAGATTACCCGGCATGCCTGAGAAGTACCCGTATGTGCACTCATAGAGCATGCGCAACTTTAACCAAAATGCTCGTTCACATCAAGCACGTCAATTTGCGTACACGTAATGGCACCACTGTTACCGTGGCAGTTAGCAGCTAGCTAGTAATTATGCTAATGTGACATCAATCGTTATGTACTTATATTACGCTGTAACAGGATCTAGTGATATCCAAGTAACATAGCTTCATTTAGCATGAAATAATGATTGCACTGTGTATATATACATATAATAAGTAATATTAACTTTATTTAATACAACATTTACGGTACAAGATTTAATCATACAGCCCATGTAGTATGATAATGAATTACAGCAAACATGTGCAATATATCCATTATTACAGCTCCGTGGGGTGGCAGTAAGACGATATGGGTCCGTTCTTATTGTGCATCCATGGGTAAAGATAAACGCAACTCACATTGGTTTCTCAAACAGCATCTCTGTAAACTACGTGTATTCACTGAATTTCACTCTCTGCCTTTAACGGCTCGTTGTAGCTCCAATAGCTCCAGCCTCCACCCTCCCTGTGAGCACAGTGTGCTCTGATTGGTCGGGACACGTAACATGAACGTGCCGGGCGGCGCGGTCCCGTGGGTTAGATGCACGTTCATAATGCAGAGGGAAATAACTCTCAGAATAACGTTATTAGCACATTATTAACTTGAGGAACGAATGTTTTCAATAAGGGCTATACAAGTGTTCATACTGGGTAGTTTATTTAGTTTAAAACAAATTATCCAACGATTTACAGACCACTCTTTCCCCATGTAAGTCAATGGGGAAAAGTGTTTCCGGGCCTGGCAACCAAACGGAAGTGTAGTACCGCCGTTTGGCCAGCATGAATATTTTCATCTGAGTCCGGCGCACTTCCTGGGGGCTTGGTCCGAACTGAAATACTCCGCCATGTTTTCGTCGAATGAGCTGTTCGTGTGTTTACGAAGTGAACGCATAGATGACGTCACAACCTAGTTTTTCGGATCATGTGACTACTATGTGGCCGCGGCCCTCGCCCTCGGGCCCGGCCCCCTGACTCTTCCAGCCGCTGCCTTCGCCCTCGTGCTCGGCCCCCTGAGTTCGCCCGCTGTGGTCTTCACCCCTCCATGGACTCTGCCTTGCCCCCTGGCCATCCGCCCGAGACCCCCTCCATGGTCTCTGCCTTGCCCCCGGGCCGTCCACCCGAGACGTCCTCCATGGTCTCTGCCTTGCCCCCGGGCCGTCCGCTTGAGACCCCCACCATGGACTCTGCCTTCCCCCCGGGCCGTCGGTCCGAGACCCCCACCATGGTCTCTGCCTTGCCCCCGGGCCGTTTAGTCTTGTCTTCCCTTATGTTCTCTGTGTGATCGTGGTCTATGTTTCCTGCCTGTTCCTGTACGTGGTTCTGCTCCTGTTCCTCGTGTCCTCTAGTTAGTGCTGGTTAGTTTTTCTTTGTTTTGTGTTTTTGTTTTACGTTACCTGGTCTGGTGCCCAATCATTACACTTTGAAACCAGCGTGTGGGTCCTATTTCCTACCAAACCCCTGACACTCTTCATCTAATACTTATGACAAACCCAAACTGTTATCCAGGATCCTGATGCTCTTGTCACATCCTCAATAATTCAGAGCAGAACCCTGTTGTGATATAAATAATAAGATCAGAGGAATGCAAAGGACTGGTGTAAGAATACAAACAGAATCCCTTAGAAACAATATTGAATCAGAAATGAAAATATCAGCATCCTCTCTGAAGAATGCCTTTATAAACTAGTTGTGTCTTTGTCATCAATGGAGGATAATCACAAACAGCCTTTCCATGGAAGCATCACTTAATATTCCTCACAGATGTGTTCAAGCCACATGCAAGGTAAAGATAGAGATGAAAGAATAAAGTCAGCTGAAAATAATAATAAAACTGTATTTTTAATACACAAATTCTATGTAATTAGCTTTTCAACTGCACATGTATCTCAGTGTAAAGATATGTGAATAAAACTCAAAGTTGTAAGCATCTTAAGCATCCTCAATGATTCTTGGTGTTCCATAATTCTTAAAAAAAAGAAAAGTCTCCTCCAGTCTCACACAGAACAGCCATAAACCTGTTAAAAAGTGGAGAGCAGTTTTAAGAAAATACAGTTTAGGAGTGGTGCCTCACAAAGAAGTTACGATGTTGATTTTAAATGAGAAAAAACCAGGACAGAAAATGTCTGCTTTTAATTCCACCCCTGAAAAGACTGTTGTTTGCTGACTATAAATGGCCGAGGAGAGGTTGCTTTGATCTTTGCATTTGAAATAGAGTAGTGACACTGAATGCATTACAGGAGGATGTGAAGAGAGGCATGCTGTATGGCTTTATCTTCATTTCACTAAAATAAGGTAAATGGAGGTGTCGCTCTCCTCAGATTAGTATTTTTTGTTTCATAATAGTCAATTTAAGAGGCAAACTATCAGCGCGCTCCCAAAAAACCTACACTGAGAAGACGGAAACGTTGATTTTAATTAAATGTATAATGTCAACAGATTTCACATAACTGTATTAGGCCCCGTCCACACGGAGACGAAACGGGTGTTATCCGCTATAGTTCTCTATACGTAAGGAAGCAGGAATTGCAGGACCCAGAGTGCAGGGAGCACAGAGCGGACAGTAGATATCGGAATTGCAGTTTTATTGCTTATAGATTATCAGAACATTTCAAAGGGGACACAGCCACATTAGATAGTAACCTATGGATTAACTACAGCAAACGTTTTTATCGTTTTAATGCCATTGAAGACCAGTTTAGACCAGACAAAGAGGAAGGTAAGCCATGTTAGCCTAGCGCATGTTAGTACATAGCGCCACTTGTTTTGATGTACGTTTTTGTTGATAATGTCACGAGTTTGTATCTTTCAGTGTTGAGGTGGGCACCTTTAGATTCTGTGTCTTTACGATCATAAACGATGTGTTGGATGTGCAGCTAGGATAAGTAATAAGGTAGCTAGGAGTGATTTCCGGTGCAGTAATAGGTTAGCATTTTTCTCTCGCGGGCTAATTCAGATGCTCACTGTTAGCATTGTGTGTTTTTATTAAAAAGATCAGTTAAATGATTTTTTCCCGTTATATGGATATAAACTATTCACAGTTTATTAAATATTAAGGTTCCTTAGACGTTGTTTCCAGCAAATGACGCGATTTCGAGGATAACAGAGTATGTTTTTTATTTCACAACAGTTGTATTTGGATGGAATGAATACCTATCGTGATAATTCAAAGTAATAAAATGATTTTTACAGTGAAAAAGGCCAATGGAACTGATGGTTCCCAAATTACCCAGAGGTGAGTCCGCCTGCACTTTCTTTTTCTAAACCTCTCTAAAAAGGTCACATTTAACTTATTTTGCATCAATATTGATACAGGGTACTTATTATATGTTATTGTTTGGATTCCTAAAGCTTTTTGTCTACTAACCGATCATTCAAGGGTGGTTTTCACTATAAGCTTCTCTTAGCATGACATTACAATTTACATGTTTTTACTATGTTCCATCTGAATTTACTTTAAAATAAAAACATCTATATTGATTCTGACACTTCTACATCCAACTCACATATGTAACCTTGCTTTGAGAGAAAAGATTATTAATTTACCCCTTTTAGAAGTGAAGATAATAATAATTCCTTACATTTATTATAGCGCTTTTTCAATAACTCAAAGCACTTTACATATACACAAATTACACATGCAATGGTCAAATACTGTGGACAATACCCACAGGAGCAAGTTCAGGTGAAGTGTTTCACCCCTTGATCTGATGATCATTGCGTTTACAAGTACACATTGGTATTATACATGTACTGTGGACAATACCCAGAGGAGCAAATCCGGGTAAAGTGTCTTGCCCAAGAACACAGCGGGTTTCAAACTGGAGTTCCCCAGCACTCTTGATTTGATGATCGGATGCATAGACCACTGTGCCACCCGTAAGATATAGTCTTTGCTGTGTTAGTGGCATTTTAGAGGCATTTCAGGGCTTAAGAGGTTAAATGTATTATCAGTAAGAGAGACAAAAACATTTTGTGGAGCAGGGTTTTGTACATGATCTGTTTGGGTTTGATTGGGCAAAAATTGATCTGTGTGATGATGTTGAAACTGCATGGTCTTATTTTTATCTTGGTTTTATGGAAATTATAGACAGACATGCACCCCTGCGTATATTTAGAGTGAAGGGACGAGACAATCCTTGGTTTTCTGCTGAACTGTCTAGTCTCCTTCATGAGAGAAACAAGGCCTGGGCAAAGGCTAGGAGATCAGGCTCAGAGGTAGAATGGCTACGCTTTAGGCAGCTAAGAAATAGCTTCACATCGCAAATCAAAAGTGCTAAGTCTAAGTATTATACGTCAGTTACAACAGAAAACCTGAATAATCCTGGAAAAGTTTGGAAAGCTATAACATCGATATCCACCGGTGATATCCGTAATGAGCTACCTCCGTGCATTACCACAGCATTGTTTTAATGAGCATTTTGTGTCCTGTGGCTCTCTGTTTGATTCTGTCACTAACTCTGCTTCTGTGAACACCACAGTCTGTGACTCTGAAAAACATGTTTTGGAAAACCCTTTCAGTGTAACGACTGAATGAACACAAGTGGAGGACTCAATAGCACGACTCAGAGACAGAGGCTTAGGATGCAAAAAAGGTCTTTATTGCCAAGGTTCGGTACACGGGATATCAGTCAATAAGGCTAACAAAACAGACGAGGAGTAGACAGGGACCGGGTCAGGACACGAAGCTGGGTCAGGTACACATGGAATCAGATACTATGAAAAATACTGCTAGAACGCGAGGAATAACTAAGACGAACTGGCACTGAAGGGAATGTGGATGCAGACTAAGTAGGCAGAGGGAGAGATGATAATGAGGCACAGGTGAGGCTAATTAGGGATGGGAAGCAGGTGGTGTTCAATCAAGGGCAGGAAAGCTGAGACTGAAATGAGAGAAACCACAATGAAAATAGGAACAATAACAAAAACATCAACATGCTGGCTAGGCCCTTAAAGTACCCCCCCCCCTAGGGACGGCACCTGACATCCCAGGTAGTTCAGGATGTTGGCGTTGCAAGTCTTGGATGAGGTCCTTACTGACATTACTGGTGGAGACCCATGACCTCTCCTCAGGACCGTAGCCCTCCCAGTCAACCAGGTACTGATGTCCCCGGCCTCTAGGTCGAACTGCCAAGAGGCGTTTCACAGTATATACAGGTCCACCATCAATAAACCGGGGGGGTGGAGGGGGTCTGGAGGTGGGAACCAGTGGACTCACTTTAACCGGTTTGATGCGTGACACATGAAATGTAGGGTAGGCCCTCAAAGATCGAGGTAGTCGAAGCCGCACTGCCACAGGATTGATGACCTTGGATACCGGGAAGGGACCCACAAAACGAGGAGCCAGTTTGCGAGGCTCCACTCGAAGGGGCAGGTCTCGAGTAGAGAGCCACACACGTTGTCCAGGTTGGTAGGCAGGAGCAGAGATACGTCAGCGATCAGCCATCCTTTTATAACGGGCTGAACTCCGTAGTAACACCTGGCGGGCCTGGTTCCAGGTGCGATGACATCGGCGAATGAGGGCATGGGCAGATGGAACACTGACCTCCTTCTTCAGGTCGGGGAACAACGGCGGTTGGTATCCATAGGCACACTGAAAAGGTGAGAGACCAGTAGCAGAACTAGCCAAAGTGTTGTGTGCGTACTCCACCCAAATAAGATGTGTGCTCCACGTGGCAGGGTTCTGAGACACCAGGCAGCGTAGACAGGTCTCAAGCTCCTGATTGAGCCGCTCCGTCTGGCCGTTAGACTGCGGATGATATCCAGAAGAGAGGCTGACTGTGGCACCGATGAGTGAGCAGAAAGCCTTCCAAAACTGTGAGGTAAACTGTGGGCCCCGGTCTGACACAACATCCCTAGGGAAACCATGGAGACGGAAAACATGGAACAACACTGCCTCTGCTGTCTCTCCGGCAGATGGCAACTTAGGCAGTGGGAAAAAGTGGACTATCTTCGAAAATATATCCACAATTGTCAAAATAGTGGTGTTACCTTGAGACGACGGCAACCCTGTGACGAAGTCCAACGAGATATCAGACCAGGGGCGATGTGGCACTGGAAGCGGGCGCAGAAGATCAGAAGGGGGCTGACAGGAAGTCTTGTTCCGGGCACAGACTGAACTGGCTGCCACGTACTCCTTGACCGACCACTCCATGGAGGGCCACCAGAACCGCTGCTTAATGAAGAATATGGTGGGCGAACGCCAGTATGGCAGGAGAGGAGGGAAGTATGTGCCCAGTGGATGACCTGTCAGAGAAGAGGGTCAGGAACAAACAAACGGTTCTGTGGGCAACCGTCGGGAACCAGAACATTAGCACTCGCCTGCCTGACCCTCTCCTCAATGTCCCATGTGACTGCCCCCACTACACAAGAGGGAGGAATGATTAGCGAGGGAGTGCAAGGAGCTGGATCGGAATCAAACAGGCGGGATAGAGCATCAGCTTTAGCGTTCTTAGAACCGAGTGAAGTTGAATCGGGTAAAGAATAGGGCCCACCTGGCTTGTCTGGAGTTGAGACGTTTTGCAGATCTGATGTACTGAAGGTTCTTATGATCGTTCCAGACTAGGAAAGGGTGCTCGGCTCCCTCCAGCCAGTGGCGCCACTCCTCCAAAGCCACCTTAATTGGCAACAGCTCCCTGTTACCCACATCATAGTTTTCTCTCGGCTGGGGAGAGTTTCCAAGACAGGAAAGCACAGGGGTGGAGCTTGTTGTCTCTCTTTGACCTTTGAGAGATGACTGCCCCAACGCCCACATCTGAAGTGTCAACCTCCACCACAAACTGCTGAAATGGATCAGGAAGCGTGAGAATAGGGGCCGAAGTGAAGCTCCTCTTAAGCCTCCGGAAAGCCTGTTCTGCTAGGGGGGACCACTGGAACTTCACCTTGGGGGAGGTTAAAGCATGCAATGGGGCAGCCACAGAACTATAGTTTCTGATGTAACGTCTGTAGAAATTGGCAAAGCCCAAAAATCGTTGCATGAGTTTCTGATTGGAATGTGTAGGCCACTCAGTGACTGCACTGACCTTTGATGGGTCCATCTGAATGCTGTTCTCCGAAATGACAAATCCCAGGAAAAAGACGATGGAGACATGGAACTCGCACTTCTCTGCCTTCACAAAGAGTAGATTATCCAAGAGACGCTGCAACACCTGGCGGACATGTTGAATGTGGGTCGTCTCATCCGGAGAAAATATGAGAATGTCGTCGAGGTAGACATTAACAAACTGGTTGAGCATGTCACGGATAACATCATTAACCAGAGCCTGGAAAACAGCTGGAGCATTGGTTAACCCAAATGGCATTACGAGGTATTCGTAATGGCCACTAGGGGTGTTGAAAGCAGTCTTCCGTTCATCCCCCTCCCTTATCCTTACCAAATGATAAGCATTTCGAAGATCAAGTTTAGTAAAGATCTTTGCATCCTGTAATAGTTCAAATGCTGAAGAGATAAGAGGAAGGGGGTACCTGTTCTTTATGGTGATGTCATTTAGCCCTCTGTAGTCGACACATGGACGAAGAGTCTTATCCTTCTTGTCGACGAAGAAGAAGCCTGCTCCAGCCGGAGAGGAAGAAGGCCGAATTATCCCGGCAGCAAGGGAGGAGTCAATGTATTTCTTCATTGTTTCCCTTTCGGGGCGAGACAGGGAGTAGAGATGTCCCTTAGAGGGAGAGGTCCCAGGCAACAAGTCAATGGAGCAGTCATAGGGTCGATGGGGAGGCAGGGTGGAAGCACGAGCCTTATTGAAAACCTCTTTCAGGTCCCGGTAACAGGTGAGCACCCTGCTAAGATCCGGAAAATCAGAGTCTGCTGCAGCTTGGAGAGTGGTGGAGACAGCAGTAGTCAGGGCAACAGTCACATGGGTGGAGGGCAGAGGTCTCTCTGGAGCAGGGGCAGAAGGGAAACATGTGGCCAAACAATCCTTATGCCAACCCAAAACTCTCCCGGTGGACCAGTCCATGTGGGGATTGTGTTTTACCAGCCATGGGTAGCCGAAAATAAGAGAGTGTGAAGGGGAGTTAAAAAGATGAGATTCAGGGATTCAGTGTGGCCGTTACCGATGATAAGTTGAAGGGGCCGAGTACGGTGGGTGACTCTGCACAATAAACGTCCATCCAGAGTCTTTGCTACAAGAGGCCTCAACACGGGAACAAAATTAACTCCAAGTCTCTTGGCTAATCACCAATCAATGAAACTCTCATCTGCTCCGGAGTCAATTAGAGCAGCATGCGACAAAGTCTGAGTAGGAGTAATTAGCTGAGCAGAGGTGAGAGTACGAGAGGGACAAAAAGAAACAGTTCGGCTCACCAGGACCCTCCTACTTACTGATGAGCCTGGTCTTTTACTGGGCATCTGGCTACAAAGTGACCCATCTGTGAGCAGTAAATGCACCTCCCCTCCCGTAGGCGGCGCTGGCGCTCCTCAGGAGTCAGCCTTGTTCTTCCCAACTAAGATAAGATAAGATGAACCTTTATTAATCCCCGAGGGGAAATTCAGTTGTACAAAGCAGCAACAGGGTAAGCGTGAAAAAAACAGTACAGCAAAGATTCACACAGATCAATAACATCTAAAATAAATAATAAATAACATAAAATCAAGGAAATAATGATAATAATGTTCTTTCGTATAACGTTAGATGTCCAACTCAGTGTCGTGTAGCCATGCCGGCATCTCTGGTCCTGGCATGATAATAATAATAAAATACTATGAAAATAGGAGATGAATAAAAATAAGAGTAAAATAAATGTCAGCATACATACATATTTAGTCATCATCTAAGTTATAAAGTGCGGAATAAGTTAAAGTGACAAGTTAACATGGGTTGTGGAAACAGTGTATATTTATGACCAATGATTTAATTAGATTTATTTTTCATATTTAACCCCTTGTTGTGCAGCCTGATGGCTACAGGCACAAAGGACTGTCCGAGGCGCTTGGTGCGTTGTTGTGGAGGGATGAGTCTGTGGCTGAACGTACTCCTCATCTTCACTAGCTCTGCATGGAGTGGGTGGGAGGGGTTCTCTAGGATGCTGCATGGGTTCCTCCTGGGCAGTAGGCGGCGCTGGAGAGCCAGTCGTCTGGAAACGCTGCTTGGGGAAAAAAGGACTGGCCTGAGACTGCCCTCCTCTGACCGGGCAGAGAAAACACAGCTCTTGACTTCTCCCTTTCTCTCTCTACGAGGGGAGTGTCAATTCTTATTGCCATAGCAATTAAACTACCCATGTCAGAGGGAAGCTCTAGAGGAGCCAACTGGTCCTTGATGGGGACAGACAGCCCATGGCGAAAAGCGTAGAAGAGGGATGAATCATTCCAGCCGCTGTCTGCAGCCAAAGTGCGGAACTCCACGGCGTAGTCGGAGACACGCCTCCCTCTCTGGTGTAAATCCATTAGAGCTCTCGCTGCTTCCCTGCCTGGAGTTGTGTGATCAAATACTTTGCTTAAAGTCTCTGTTAAACCTCTCAGGGAATTACAGACTGGGGAACTTAAAACCTTTCTTTTTAAAGATAGCTGCAGATGTTATTGCTCCACCTCTCACTACTCAGCACGAACACAATTCCAAAATTGTGGAAGTCAGCGTATTTCCTGCCTCTACTAAAAGGTGGGGAGGCCACTTTATTAAACAAGTATAGGCCCATCTCTAAATTGTCAGTTCAGTCTGTTCTTGAACGCCTAGTGAGTGAACAGGTAAAGGTGTGTTTATGTACAAATAAAACATCAGTAAGGCTTCAGAAAGCAACATAGCACCATCACTGCCACGATGAAAGTGATGAATGATGTGGCGAGTATTTTAGATAATAAGCAGAGTTGTGCAGCTCTATTTATTGACCTTTCCAAAGCGTTTGATACCGTCGATCATCGCATTTTGAAGCAGAGGCTGGTCAGTATAGGCATATCCAGCCATGCAGTGGGTGGTTTGTGAACTACCTCTCTGAAAGGTCCCAATGTGTTCATTTTGATGGACTGTCTTCTGAGTGGTTAAACATTACTAATGGTGTTCCTCAAGGTTCTGTTTTAGGTCCACTTTTATTCTCCATCTACATCAATAGTTTAGGTGAAAATGTCGATGGAGCAACCTTACATTTTTATGCGGATGATACCGTGATGTACTGTGCAGGTCCCTCCATTAAAGAGGCTGTTGTTAAATTACAGGCTTTAACATTATTCAGACTCAGCTCTCTGAACTTAAGCTTCTTTTAAATGTTGAGAAAACCAAGGTAATGCTCTTTTCAAAAGCTAAAAAGACACCAGAGCCTGTTTTAGATATTGTAACTACGCAAGGAATAAAACTTGAAGTGGTTACCTGTTACAAATACATTGGTATCTGGCTTGATGATTGTCTCACTTTTAAACTTCATGTCAATAACCTGCTTAAAAAGCTGAGGGTTAGGCTAGGTTTTTTCTACAGGAACAAGTCCTGTTTCTCGCTTGAGGCCAGGAAAAGGCTCTGTGACATTTTTCACCTGCCAATTGCCTGGTCAAGTTAGATGCTGCGTATCACAGTGCACTGAGATTTGTGACAAACTGTAAAGCATTAACCCATCACTGTACGATGTATGCAAGGGCTGGTTTGCCTTCAAATAACTGTACGGAGGCTCAGTCACTGGTACATGTAAGGGATATTTCAAGCATCATTGTGATACATAGCCACTGAACTGATTACCCAAGATCCTCAGCTATGTTTTAAGCTCGCTGATTGGATGTGTTAGCCGCAATGCATGTAGGGCTATGGTGTTAATGCCATATCAAATCCGAAAAACATTTCTGAGTTTAGGATGGCCGAAGACACTACACTACCCATAATACCCCAGCTATCATTTAGGACTACTGTCCCTCGTGATTAATCTTCAAGCTCTGGGATTGGATGTTGGAGTGGCAGTGCGCCAAGGTTATGCCGAGCGTCAAACAGCTGTTTGAAATGGAACGAAAACACGCCAGACTATCCAAAACTGGAATTGAACACCCCCCCAGAACTACACATGCTGGCTATTGTGTTTCGCAAAATGTTCTATGGGACGTCTCTACTGAACGTTTTCGTTTTCCCCACAATTAGAAGTTGCCAGTATTAAACACATTGGTGTTATCAAATGTAAAACATATAATTAATAAATGGGTGAAAATCGCTTGTGTCCATAATGCGCAGCGTACCAATGGGAACAAAGCACATTTACCAAAGGGAAATATTTCCAATTTGATATATTTAAGCTGCCATCAGTGGAACAAGAAGTACCATCAGAGCCATTAAAAAATGGCTCCAAAGTCACGCACGTCCCACCACCATCCAGTAAGGATCCACCAAAGTTACCTATGACAGCTCATTGCTATTTTGTAATTCTACTCCACTACAATTCAGAGACCTGGTATTTTTACTCCACTGCATTTATTTGAGTTACTTTGCAGATTCTGATTAGTGATGAGAAATATAAACAACCCTTAAATCAGACTGTAGTTACACCTGAGCATAGCCGTGAGAACATGTTTCAAATGGAGGGTGCTGTGGGGATGACACCCGGGCCAGTTCTGACCAATTTGCTGCCCTTGGCCAGATGTTAGCTGGTAATGAAAAACCTCTACAAAAGACTAATACACTACAAAAAGAGAAACTTATTGACATGGTGGACAGCTTACATAAAAAGGCTTCAAATGTATTTAGTATTGTATGAACATGTTTTAATTGGGGGGTGGACGTCACATCCTCTAGGGGGGTCCGGGGGTGCCCCCTGAGAAGATTTGTTTTAAATTTCAAAGTAAAATGCTTCAATCTATTAATCAAATAAGTATGTGAACATTGCCAATAACCTACCATAGCCAATAACAAATAAATGTAGGCTAACTTATTTTATTGTTGTGGTTCATCTATATCTTATTTTACCTTGTTAACATTTATTTATACATATTTTGTAATCTCTCCAGTTTTAAACGATAGTTGTGGTTTACTGTCCTATAGTATAAATTGAAATGATTTCAAACCTGTTTTTATTTATCCTAATAATCATAAAGGTGTGCCTTGGAAATATTTGTTTACATAAATTGTGACCAAACCGTTTAAGACTGATCTGAGGACCACAGATAGAAAATAGCCATTAGCTATAATCTGGCATATTGCATCTCTTCTCTTTGCTGAAATTAATTTTTGTATGCATGGTCCTTCTATAAATAAACACAAACAAACCCACTGAGATAACTTAGACTAAAGTTAACGAAAAATCGTTTTTTGTGTATTATATTTGTATTTAATCTTGTGGAAGTGCAGCTTGATGGTCCTCCACCAGGGGGTGCTGCAGCACCCTCAGCACCCCCTACTTCCCACGGCCCTGCAAAGTAAAATTCAGGGAAGGTGATTGTCAAGTGCCAACAATCAGGCGAGATATTTGATAGTTGGTGCTTGAGAAGACTAAACCTTTATCTGCAGATCTCTATAAAGTATATTCATTACTTGTTATTCTCTAATAGTTAATTGACTGTATTATGGCTATTTTGCACATCCCTTTCAAGATTTCAATATTTTCTAAGGTTTATTGACATATCATATACACAACTACGGTGTAGTTATGCAATGAATGAAAAACTTGGGTCACAGGTTCCTCAACAGTGCATTACAGGACATCTATCAATATGTGTGTACCTCCACCATTAAACTGTCATATTCTGCACATTTCTTATACTATCTATAAGAGTATAATTAGTGTGTATAATATAAATAAAATAAGTGCTTCAACATAGTTAACATAGCAGGAAAGCAATATATTAGAAGTTAAGTACTTTGTCAGGCTCAATATTTATCTTTTGATACCCCCAAAGCTTTTTTCTTATTTAAAAGAAGACCTTAATCTAAAGTATTATTTAATGTTTAAATAAAGGTTAATTTGTTTTTCTGTTTTGCACCTCCTCATATTAATATCTTTGTACATCCTGCACTAAACTGTTTTATTGTAGAGATAACTTACAGTATCTTCTTGATTTTTTATTCATCAAATCATATTATTGGGTGATTTAAATTGGGACTGGTTGAGTGATAAATCTTCACAGTTTAAGCAGGTTTGTGATTCTTTGAACTTAACTCAGCTTATTGATAGTCCCACTAGAATAAACCCTGCCAAACCCAATGACGATACCCTTATAGATGTCCTAACAGATGCAGCTCATAAGTACGTGTCTGTTGGTGTTTTTCCTAATGATATCAGCGACCATTGCACTATTGCATGCGTTAGGAGCACTAAGCTGCCCAAAGCCAAGGGCCTTATTGTGCTCAGGCGCTGCTTCAAATTTCTCTGAGCAGGCTTTCCTTCACGATCTGGCGGAGGTTAAATGGCACTTCATAGCGTTAATTCCATCTGTCGATGTTGCCGTCCAATTTGTTATTGATCACTTTTTATCGATTATTAATAGACATGCCCCCCTTAGAAAATTCAGAGTCAAGAATAGGAACACTCCATGGTTTACTAGAGAACTATCGGATATAATTCATGATCGTAATAAGCAATGGTCCTTAGCTAGAAAGTCTAACACTAGTGATGACTGGCTTCTTTTTCGTGTCCTCAGAAATAAATGTTCAGCCCTTATTAAAAAATCTAAAGCTGATTTCTATCTGAGCTTAACCACTGATTGTTTTAATGATCATTCTAAGTTCTGGAAAACAATTAAATCACTTCAGAACAAGAAGGTTTCTAGTTTCCCAAACAAACTGAAGGTCAGTGATTCTTTTATTTCAGATTCAGATGGTATGGCTAACGCTTTCAATGCTCACTTCAAAAAGGCTCGTCACATTTTTCATGAGCAAAGTCATGACTCTCTAAATGGTCGTACTCACAGCCCGAGTCAAGAGATGAACTCCCCTGTTTTAGATTTCTTTGCTACGGGTAGCTTTCACCCTAAATAAGGTTGGTGACCCCTGGCCTAAATCAACACTTAGCAAAATGGGTTAATGGGGCTAACGGGTACTTTAGCACATAACTGGCAAAAGCGATATTTTCTACGTCATTTTTTCTGCACAGACAACATATCACATGAAAGCTGATTCCATTGGTATAAGTCTCATCACTGTACGACCAAAAGTCACTGAACTAGCAGCCAGGAGAGAGCAAGAAAACAACTTCACTTTACGTAGCCATGATGATAATTATGTCTTACCTTTGCTGTTTTGTGATCAAAAGTTGTGTTCAAGGGCATAACAACAGTTAATCCAATGTCTCTGTGTAACTTTAAAATGATTACTGATAATCCATCATTACAATTATAAATAATAAACGCAATATAATGGTTAGTAGACCGGAGCTTCCGGTTTAGGAGGTGCGCAGCATCTCGTTTTAACTAAATAATGGTCATGTTACATTAAATAATAAATACAAATAAATTGCAATAAAATGACTGTTGTTTAATCTTCACATCTTGTAATCACGTCTATAATTCTGAGCACCAAATTATTGAAAAGTATCAATAAGAGTATAGAAAAATACCGGTATCGATAAGCAGTATCGGTATCGATAAAATCCTAACGATACCCATCCCTAGCCAAAACACTTGAAATCGAAGAAACATCTTCACCAACTTGACGAAACATATACAGCGTTTACTAAAGGCACTGCATAAATGAAATGCTGCAAATACAAAACGCTGCAAGAAGATCAAAACTCAACGGAGACCAGGGGACACTAAGAAGTGGGACCGGAGCGCTTGGTGACATTCAGGATTATAGTTAGCCAACTTTCTCTGTTGGCAGAGTTAGCTTGTTTCATAACTACGCTTTTGGTCAGTATATTTGAAATGACTATAGTTAGCTACATTAGCTAGCTAGCTTACAGCAGATCTGCAAAAACATCGGAAAGAATCATGTGATCACATTGTTAAAATAAGCCCAAAAACATTTTAGGAACATTTCCAGTGACAGGGATTGTATGCTATGCTGTATACAAAAACACAATCACACAAGAGGGGTCCTACAATTACAGCGGATAGTTTATTTCTCACGTCAGTAACCACTGCTACTTAAAGTCAATCAGAGAATGATTCAGTGGCAAAGCGTTCTCATACACTGTACACTGCTGACTCAGACTCTGGCAGCTCATCATATCAGCTGCAAGGGTCACTGTTTGGAGCCCCCTCCTCAGTTGACTGAAAAGCATCAGCATTGAAGCGTGTACTATGGGAAACGTTGTATCCCCTCATGCAGCGCCTGGATTTCAGGAAAGCAGCATTCCCCAGAAGCCACCAGCTCATCCTTAGCTCAGAATGGCTTTAACTGACTCCAGTGAATGTTGGGAGTTAATAGTAACAATGTTTTAGTTTGCATTGGTACAGTCGGAATGATTTGTTAAAGTTTGTGTCATGGTTTGTATTTATGTTTTCATTTGTCCACCTTTTTATTTTGAAATGTTTTCCTCCTAGTGTCTTGTCTGATTCTGTGCTCCTGTCTGTTCGTCGTCTCTTCATGTCCTTGTTCCCTGATCGTCTATGCTTGTCCATGTTACCTTCCCGTTTTTGTCCATGTTCCTGACTGCTTGTAAGTTTGTTCTTGTCGTGCTCCCCGGTTTTGTTTATGTTAAGTAGTTTCTTGTTTTTCCTGTTTTCAGCTTTTTAATAAAGCTCGCCTTTTGTTACGAGACCTTTTTAGTCCTCTTACTGCATTTGGGTCCTATTTTTCCCAAACCCTGACAGTACGAACAGACCAAGTATGGACCCAGCAGTCATTTTTAAGGATGCTCTTGATGAGCTTTCGTACAAGATTTTGTGCATTTTTTGAGTGTGGAGGAGGGCTCCTTGTAAAGAGGCTCAGGAGGCCGCTCTTTCACAGAACTGCAGACAAGCCCTGGCTGGGAAGCTCACTGCCAGAAATGTTGAGGACATTTGTGACTTTTTGAACTTCAACGTTAGTCCCAGTAATGCAGATATTTTCTCTGACAGACAAACATTTAACAAGACCTACTTGAGAAAAGTTTAGGAAACATGTTCTTCCTACAGGACAAACTGACAATGTACAGTGACATTAACTATGTACCAAAATATGCTGATGCTGTGACCACATCACTGCATAACTAACTGTCTTTGTGGATTACAGTCCGCCATGGCTGTTTCTGCCCCAGCTGTTTAATTTCTCAAGACAGAAGCTCTTTGGATGCTTGCCAGTGGGCACTACAGCTCAGCATGTGTCAATTGAAATCAAAGTCTGTGTGCATCAATTCAGGGCATAACAGTGAATGGGTCCCTCGGTACCGATGGTGGCCATGGCCGCTGATGACAATCTAGCAGAGCGCATCAATAATGCAGAGTCTTATCTGCAGTCTTCTTGAACTGACTGCAGATAAACAGAGCAATCTGAATTGCACTATTGGATTCGAGGATTCTCTCTAAAGCAGCGTTTTTTAAAGTGTGAGGCGCGCCTCCCTGGGGGGGCGCCAGAGAGCTTCAGGGGAGGCGCAGCATGAGAAAAGAATAACGAGAACAAGATGTGTAAAGTGTCACTTGCACACTCACTTTTGGCTGTCTGTGGAGACCGAGTTCCCCCACTTCGCCAAAAAGGTTGTAAAAGTGCTCATTCCCTTCACCTCCACCTACCTGTGGGAGTGCGGGTCTGATTGTCAAGACCTGCTCCCGCACCCGCGACGTGCAATACCGAACCCGCCCCGCCACCCGCACATATTGCCACTTAGTTCCGCAAACCGACCCGACCTGTCGGCACAAGATCCGCAAACCGACCCGAACACGCATAGCAGTGAAAACATGTAATTATTAACACACGCAGTTGCGTATTTGTCTCAAAAAGCGTGGGATGTTGGTTCTTTTCTCCAGGAACCAGAAGCCTCCAGACGTTGGATTTCGCTTTTGAGGAAGAGTTATTTACAATGCTGTATTCTCTGCTATAGAGCTTCACCTCAGCCATTTCGAATGTGGCGCGCTCAGCAGCAGATTGATGCGGTGCAGAGGTTATGATTATGTGCAGTAATTATTATTATTTAAATATATCTATTATACAACACCCACGACCCGATATTCTTTGTTTTACCCAGAAGCGAAACCGGATGCGCATCAAAGACGCGGACTCATTGTTCCCAGCACTAAAGTAGGGGTGAGTGTACTAAGGAGGCAAAGTTGATGTTCAGTGTGTTGCCAGGAGCATATAAGGGTGATTCTCACGAAGGAATTGACAGACAAAATTACAAAAATAATCAAAATAATCAATTCTATATCAAACTGCATTGTGTATTTTATGTGTTACTATTGCCATTTTTGTAGTTGAGGTAGTAATTCATATTTTTTTCACAATTTTTCCATGTAGAAATTCATTACCGCAATGCGTCCAGAGTTTATTTTTTTACATTTAACCCCAAAATATCACAATAAATCTGCACAATTTAATACATACATAAATACAAAAAAGTATTGAAATGGTACATTCTTACTGGTACTGGCCTCATAAACATTCCTGTTTGCTTAAATAAAGTCTTTTTTTACCCATGATGCATTGTATGGAAGAGAAGATGCAAGATGGCTACAAGGTAAGATGTACTTTCAAGGTCAAGCTATAGATATGTTAGAGATTATATTTACTGACACCTCAGTACTAACTGTCATTACCGTAATGGGGTATTATGTTTTTTTAAGATATTGATTCCAAAATCAATAGAAAAGTAGCTTTTATAGAGCCAGAATGATAGTGCAAATATTTCTTCTGTAGCATCATGGCTATGCTAACTATTATGCTAGCTAAGTGTTATGGTCATTCATTACCGTAATGCTCTGCAGTCATCATTACCATGTCATATAGGAGGCTGTTACGGTAATGAACAAAATTGTTGCGGTAATGAAAAAAACGTGTGCAGCTATGTATGGTGAGCTTTAACTATAAAGAAATAATGTATATTTATTATTTGAATCAAATGTATAAATTAATACTGAATCCCTCTTGAAATTAAGGTCAGGAAAGGTGGAAAGGAAAAGGGCAGCTTCCAAGTTGAGGGTGGTGAAGCACAGAGAGAAAGTGTACAGCAACCCAGAGCTGCTGGAAGAGTACAGAAGGAAGGAAAGAGAGAGGTTAGAACAGGACATCTTCACATTGTGAGAGAGAGAGTGAGTGAGAAAGAGGGAGAGACAGAGAAAGAGAGAGACTGAGAGAGAGACTCAGAAAGAGAGAGACTGAGCACATCATGCAGTATACTGTAATTCTATAATTGATTTGTGTATACCTACCATTTTACAGATATCAAAGGAGAAAGGCAAAGGGGCATTTGAAGCCTATTGCAGAATTAACAGCTAAACAGCAAAAAAAACAACGAACAAAATGGAATGAGAATTCCATGAGATACAAAGAAAGAAAAAAAACGCCTCAATGCAATTATGAATGACAGCCCGCCCTCAGATACATCTAGCATGGCAGATGACCTAAGACAACAAAATATCCTACAGCCCAGAGATCAAAATGTCAGTCAGGACACACCATCAAGCTCCAGCCCAACATCAACACCAAGACGGAAAATATCTGTAAACCCCAGGGATCAAAATATCGGTGAGGGCACACCATCAACCTCCAGCCCAAAGACATCAACACCGAGACGGAAAACATCAGTAAAACTGAGGAAAAAACTTAACAAGACACAGAGGATGCTCAAGACAAAAGAAAAAGAACTTGACAAACTGCGGAAGAAGGTAAAACAGACTTGAAGCAAATCGGGCTGCAAAAGGTCGCACCAGGGGGCTGCTTGGGACTCAAAACAAGACTCACAGGTTGCAAATAACAAAAGGAATAACATGAGAAAGCTTGTCCAAAACGTTTTGCACAGAGATGACATCACAACGGTGATCAATGGGGAAAGTGGTGAGATTAGAAGAAGTGGCCACATCTACTGGAAGAGGTCTCTCACTGACACAATGGACAATCTCCACAAGCTTTATCTAAGTGAGAATCCAAGCCTGACGATTTCCCGCTCCCAGTTTTGCAAGCACAGACCTTTTTGGATTGTGAGTCCTAAAGTCCAAGATAGAGAAACCTGTGCCTGCAAGATCCATGAACAGTTTACCAACAAGGTAAAAAAACGGCATCAGCTTGGGGGTACGAGCTGCACGTCCCCATCTGAGTTGGTAACTTCAACAGTGTGTGATAGAAACAACATCGAATGCATGTACAAGAGATGCGGCACATGATAGACCCTGACACAAAACACAACATTGTGTCATGGAATGAGTGGGTCACGAGAACAACACCATTCACAAAGAAACAGTCTGATGGTACGTCAACTAGTGGAGCTAAGCAATTATGACGTGCCACGATTCAGCATTCACCTGTACAATATTGCACACCAGTTTACACGGATAAAAGAGCTGAAAGATAGTTTGGCAGAAGATCAGGTTGTTGTACATTTTGACTACAGTGAACATTACAACTGTAAATGGTCTAAAGAAATCAAGGACACACACTTTGGCGGATGTCACAAACAGGTGACCTTACACACTGGAGTTCTGTACTGCAGTGAGGGGCAGTCTGAAGCATTCACCACTGTTTCAAGTTGTCTGCGGCACGATGCAGTGGCTACATGGGCACACCTGGATCCAGTGTTGGAGCACATAAAAACCAGTCACCCTTCAGCAAAGAATATCCATCTTGTGTCTGATGGGCCAACGTCACAATATCGGAATAAGGTGTCATTCTACTTGGCATCCACCGTGCCTTTTATGAAGGGATTCAAGTCCGTAAGCTAGAATTATACAGAGGCATCACATGGAAAAGGGGCTCCGGATGGTGTTGGGGGAGCACTGAAGAATCTAGCTGATAGACCGGTGGCTTACGGAACCGACATACCTGATGCTGAGGCTTTGCTGCACAACCTGTCATCTGTGAAGCTCTTTAAGGTGACAGAAGAGAAGGTTGAAACATATCGGGAGTTGGTACCTCCATCTCTTAAAACAGTGCAGGGTACACGGAAAGTTCATCAGGTAAGGAATGATACACTCAATGACATTCAGACACAATCTCTATCCATTTCACTCACTCGCTGACTATTTTAAATGTGTACTTTCACTTGTTTTCTCACATCTTTTACAGCTTGTTTCAACAGAGCCAGGTAAGATAAAAGTGAGGGAGGTGTCTTGCTTCTGCAGGCTCGCCTGTGACTGCTACTCTCCCAAAGAGTTCATCCTCAAAGAAAATGCAGCAAGTGAAGAAAAGGCTGAGGAATCCATTGAGGTTGGGCAATGGGTGCTGGTGGAGTATGATGGTGACCTGTATCCTGTCACTGTGATACAGGTATGAATGTGCTACAGTTGAGTTAATGGGTAGTATTATATCTGATTGCCCTGTGTTTTTACTATTACTACTTTTGTATGTGATTTTACTATTATGTGTGTATTTGTTTCACTTTCATGTCTAATTGCACTATCCTGTCACTGCAATACATATTTATATGTGTTCTACTATAGATTGTGGAAGACCAGTTTGAGGTGGATACGATGAACTGTGCTGGGGAAAACCGATTCTTTTATCCCTCCATTGGTTTTCCTGGAGACAAAGTGTGGTACTTTAGAGACAACATAAAGGACATGATCCCTGAGCCAATGCCAGCAACATCATCTGCCAGGCATTTTAGGGTTGCTGCAGACATTTGGGACAAATGGAGGAGGGGAGAGGAAAGGAGATAGGAGGAGATGTGAGGAGGAGATGTGGGGAGGAGAGAGGGGAGAGGAGATGGGTGGAGATTAGGGGAGAGAAGAGATGTGGGAAAAGAGAGATGTATGATGTTAGTTGTTGGTAGTTGTTGAATACATGTTGAAGAGAGTGAGGAGAAAGCAAAGGAGATGGGAGGATATGGGGGAGAGGAAAGGAGATAGGAGGAGATGTTGGGAGGGGAAGAAGAGGAGAGATGGCAGAGGGGAGGGGATGTGGGAAAGAGAGGAGATATGTATACATTGTTGTTAGGCCTAATTGTTGTTGGTTGTTGAAATGTCATTAAATGATGCCATATTCTTATTTGGTCAATAAAGGTTTTTAATAGACGTTGGTACTTGTCATTCTCTAAAGATATTATATTATTTAGTAGGTCTACATTTGAAGTTGTGTAAAATATTAGCCTGCATATAATTTGGTTGGAATTCCAAAACAAATGGCTGCCGATACATTTGAGTCCATGTAAGGTCATCACCATAACAAAAGCTTTTCATTACCGACATGCTCTTTCATTACCATAACACTTCCTTAATAAGTTAATATTTTGATAGGAATATGGAAAATCTTCAATTTTTTATATTGTACAGGAAATGTTTGGTATGTCTGTTCATATTTTTGAATTGTTTTTTTTCAATCAATTGTAAAATGTAATGCATTTATTTGGTCAATGACTCGTTAAAACTCTCTATAAATGTGTTTTAAAACATATACAGAACTTTTCTTTTACTACAACTAGTTCATTTAGAACCTGGTTGATACTAATGAGAAAAATATTTTCTAAATCTGCATCGAACTGCTTTGGCACCTATTACACCAAGTTCGTGAGAATCATCCATGAAGTTGAAAATGTAAAACATGTTTAAAACATAAAGATAAAAAGGTTTACAAAAGTTATTGGTTAATGTTTTAAGGAGGTGACGCTACTCAGCCAATCAAATCGGTGCAGTCAGTGAGTCAGCACGATAGATTCAAACACACACACACAGAGACGAGACAAGAGGAGAGAAACAGTCGGAGTAACTTCAAATGGCGTGCTCAAAAAAGAGAAAGGTAGACACTGGGGGCTTGAATGTGTGATGAGAGAAGAAAATAAAGTAAAAAGGCTTGGAAAAGCAGCAGAATGTTTGAACCGCAAACTTCTGAACTAACTTGATGGCGAATGATCTGTCGCCAGGGCAACGGCATTTGATGACACCCCATAATACGCTTAGATGCATTGATGGCTGCATCGTTACCAAACCTGTGAAGTTTTGGGGCGTTTGGAGCAGTTTCACTGAAGTTATGAGAAAACCGTGTTTCAAGGTGAGCATTGTGTTGCCATGGTAACGGCATTTGAAGAAATCTCAAAACTGTCCCGTAGATGTCTGGACTGTTAGCTCACATGTGAAGTTTGAGCACTTTTTGAACATTTTCATAGGAGTTATACATTACATTAGGAGGTTACATTACTCTCTCTTCACTTAATCGCCCTCTCTCTCTTCTCTCTCTCTTCGGCATATGATGATGACACCCCATAATTGACGTAGAGCTGTTGAGGGCAGGACCATTAACCTTTATCTGAAGTCTGCTGCTCTGAGCATGTCAGTTGGAGTGATGACATCATCGAGTTCCATGACACAGGTGTTTATAGTTGAGCTAACGAGGAGTCCAGAGATCAAAGGTTTCCATTGTTCTGAATGAGAGATAAACCTCTTACATGTGAACCTTTTGTGGAAGAACCATAAGAGATATCTGTGAAATTTCAAAACGTGAAGCATGTCAAGGAAGTTGAGTATCTGAAATGTAATTTTTATGTAGTTTCGTGTTAATAATGTGGCCTTTTTGGCAGTTTAACGAAAGGTGTGTGGCTGCTACCGTGAGGAAATATCAGCCTGAAATTACAATGGGCTTTAATGGAGGAATGTTGAATGTTTTTGTCACTTAATGCCCTCAATAAGCATTTTGTTTAATTATTTTTGCTTAATTATTTGTAATTTTTCAAGCTACGAGATATTTTCCTACGTTTGTCATGAAAAATTATGTCTCAGGAATGTAGGGTTTGGGAATTATGGCAGTTTTAAAAAAATATGAAGGCAAATTTCAAGATTTCCTACACTCTAGCTGTCACATCACGCACTCTAGTTAATGATAAAATCTGAAGAAAACCTCTAAAACAAGGTCTGAACAATGTTTAATATCTCTAAAAGTAAGAATCAGATTTAAAAGTTGTTTTACACGAATAATGTCAGAAAGATGTGTAACATTTTAAAGTTGGAATGAGGTTTCTGAGTGAAAGTATGAATGAACAGAATATTAACTTTGTCCGCACAAAGTAGCCTGTCGAGGAAATATGTCCAAATCAACAAAAACTGCGAGCCGGCACGCAAGACGCTCCGCTTCTGAAATGCTTCTGAAACTCGCCCGGTGGGTTATGACGCTGGAGGAGTTCGGACCAAAACCTCGGCGCAGACGGACCGTGTGGAATCTAGGGGTTAGTGTATGGAACTACATGGGCAATTGATTCATTTGAAGTCACTCTGTGTTCTGCTAAAGTGGCAGCTTTAGGTTTCTATTCTGATTATGCATTCCATTCAACAATCCTCCACTTAATATAAATGCTGCTCACTTTTCAGCATTTATTTAAAACTGGATTCAGCAATTTTGGAGAGAGTTCCTTCATACATTATTTGAACATTCAAATAAATACTCCATCCAGAAATACAGTCCCTCTACATCAGGCATGGGCAAACTAAGGCCCGCGGGCAGAGTTGGGTGTAACGCGTTACAAAGTAACGAGTAAAGTAACATATTACTTTATGTGGAGAGTAATGAAGTAGTGTAATATATTATTTTTTTTAAAGTAATATGTAATATATTACTTATTTTTAGTAACGACCCCATCTCTGCCCACGGGCCATATACAGCCCGCTGAGATTTTTAATCGGCCCACCGAATATTGGTACAACATCTTCCAAATTATAGTAAAGACCGCATTCATTTTGCCTTTTTCCTGCAATACCCGGCATTTCAGTTGATCCCACTAGATGGCGCACTCTAGACACAATTGACCTTTGCTGGAGTTGGCAACCCGGCAAGATCTAAAAACCAAATATGTCACGCTTACATTGGAGGGGGTCAAGATTAACCTGAGCAATAACAGTTCACGGTTAGTACAGTACAGCGAATACAAGTTGTAACAAGCAGTAGCGCTGAGAAAGGGGACGAGAACGCGACCACACGCTTATAAAAAACACTTATATAAAGTCAGGCAACACTAACCAGCTTAGTGTGATTCTGTTTATTTTGTGTAGGAAACGGTTTATGCCACAATATGATCGCAACAAGTAGTCGAGATAGTCTTTGGTTGCTATGCCAACATCACCTGTAGAATGCCAGAGAAACTTTCATAACAGCGTTGTGATGACAAACAGCGTCAATTCAGACTGAAACACATTAACTGATGGGGATGGGGGACATTTATCAGCTGCTTGTGTGACAGTCGGACAGTGAATAACAGTAGAATAAACGAGAATAAAACTCTGTGTGGGTCATAAGAAGGCACGTAAATGGTTACGTCATGACGCAAACGATGACGCAATATCTCACCTTTGAACCTAATTCTCCTTTGAATCTGCATCTGTAACAATGAGTGGACCAAAGAAAAGAAAAGTTAGTTTAATGAGGAGTGGACAGCTAAATATTTGTTCACCGATCTGCTACTGGCCAGGCCAGTCTGTTTAAAACTCATAGTGGCCACCGAGCCAAAAAGCTGGCCCACCCCTGCTCTACATCCTGGTTTTCTCTTCACATCCATGACCTGTGTAATGATGCTGATTGGCTGCAATAGTTTAATTTTCTTTCCTATTTACAGAGTAAGGGTTGTGTATGAATACCAATTTAGTTTTCAGCATGCACACAGAACTCTAAACTACGGAAGATAACGAGCTATTTGCTAAATGTGACACAGTGTATAGATTTAGAATCGGTACCTGCACCTTTGAGTGTGACCAGGAGTGCATTTATTTCATATTTTGTCAGTATTCCCTCACAGAGGTTGATAATTAAATTTGAATTTGAAATGGCCCCTGGCCAGGAGATCAGTCAGGGCACCCTGCTGTTCGTGCTGCAGACTTCACCCACAAGATCCTGTCTTCACTGTAAGCAATCATTACAATTCCTTGCTGTTTTGATTTTAAATTAATTTGCTCAAACATGAAAGTGGAGTGATGATGAAAAAGATTAAAACAGATGGCTACGGCTCCAGAGGATGCAACGCCCCAGGACGAGCCCCCCAGGCCCCCACAAAACAGAAACTCTCCACCTCGAGTCTGACTGGGTGTTCAGGATACACTTAGCTCAGAGTCAAACTACTCCCTGCTCAGTGAAACTTTTTGCAACAGCAACTTAGAGGGATGATACTGTATCAACAGTAGGTAATAACATAACTGTTTATTTACTGTTCATTTCTTTATTTTTAAATATTTGAAAAGTTAAAAATGTAGAATGTTAACTTGCCCTTCTAGAATGTAAAGTTACAGTATGAATGTTAGGTTACAATTAGGAAATATTTTTTCAAAAATTTAAAGTTGCCATTCTAGAATGTGGATTTACAGTTAAAGGATATTAATATAGTTCTAGGACTTTAAGTTACAATTCCAAAATGGTTATTTACAATTCTAAAATGTTAAGTTACATGTCTGGCATGGTCATTTAATTTTATAGAATGGTCATTTTCTTGTCTAAAATGTTCAATTAAAATCTAGAATGATCCGCTACAATTCTAGAAAGTATAATACAACCCCCTCTCTTTTCCTCCGTACCCAAATATCTAAAAACGGGGGTACAACGGAGCTGATCCAGATTTGCTATCCGATATGACGGAATATTGGACATGTGGGCTGGCTGTACGCCCATGGCCCTACCAGAATTGCGCTGTATCAGAAACAATGCACAATGTTTTTTGGAGGTTATATGGTTCAAGGTTCTTTATTTTTGTCATACGAACATAGCTACAGTGTAGTTATGCTGATGAAACTCTTAGGTCACAGGCTTCTCCAACAGTGCAACACAGATAAACAGAACAATATAGTGCAAGTAAATAGTAAATATTAAATACAAAAAGAAAAATAGTGTAAAACAGTGAAATAGTGCAATAAGAGTCTCTATGCAAGTTAGGATGCAGGATCCTCTCTATGGAGCACCTGTAGAAGGTCAGGATCCTCTCTATGGTGCACCTGTAGAAGGTCAGGATGCTCTCTATGGAGCACCTGTAGAAGGTCAGGGTCCTCCCTATGGAGCACCTGTAGAAGGTCAGGATCCTCTCTATGGAGCACCTGTAGAAGGTCAGGATGCTCTCTATGGAGCACCTGTAGAAGGTCAGGATGCTCTCTATGGAGCACCTGTAGAAGGTCAGGATCCTCTCTATGGAGCACCTGAAGAAGGTCAGGATCCTCTCTATGGAGCACCTGTAGAAGGTCAGGATCCTCTCTATGGAGCACCTGTAGAAGGTCAGGATCCTCTCTATGGAGCACCTGTAGAAGGTCAGGATCCTCTCTATGGAGCACCTGTAGAAGGTCAGGATCCTCTCTATGGAGCACCTGTAGAAGGTCAGGATGCTCTCTATGGACCACCTGTAGAAGGTCAGGATGCTCTCTATGGAGCACCTGTAGTAGGTCAGGGTCCTCTCTATGGAGCACCTGAAGGTCAGGATGCTCTCTATGGAGCACCTGTAGAAGGTCAGGATCCTCTCTATGGAGCACCTGAAGAAGGTCAGGATCCTCTCTATGGAGCACCTGTAGAAGGTCAGGATCCTCTCTATGGAGCACCTGTAGAAGGTCAGGATCCTCTCTATGGAGCACCTGTAGAAGGTCAGGATCCTCTCTATGGAGCACCTGTAGAAGGTCAGGATCCTCTCTATGGAGCACCTGTAGAAGGTCAGGATCCTCTCTATGGAGCACCTGTAGAAGGTCAGGATCCTCTCTATGGAGCACCTGTAGAAGGTCAGGATGCTCTCTATGGACCACCTGTAGAAGGTCAGGATGCTCTCTATGGAGCACCTGTAGTAGGTCAGGGTCCTCTCTATGGAGCACCTGAAGGTCAGGATGCTCTCTATGGAGCACCTGTAGAAGGTCAGGATCCTCTCTATGGAGCACCTGTAGAAGGTCAGGATCCTCTCTATGGAGCACCTGTAGAAGGTCAGGATCCTCTCTATGGAGCACCTGTAGAAGGTCAGGATCCTCTCTATGGAGCACCTGTAGAAGGTCAGGGTGCTCTCTATGGAGCACCTGTAGAAGTTGCAGAGTATCCTGGGGTCCATATTGACCTCCTCAGCCTGCGGAGGAAGAAGAGCCGCTGTCGAGCTTTTTTGGTGATGGTGGTCTCTGTACGCTGTCTCGTCGCCGTCTGTGATCTGGTCGATGATGGTCGCGTCGTCAGCAAACGACGGTGTTGGAGCTGTGTGTGGCCACACAGTCGTGAGTAGGGAGTAGAGGAGAGGGCTGAGCACGCAGCCTTGAGGGGCTCCGGTGTTGAGGATCAGAGTGGAGGTTGTGATGTTTCCCACCCGCACTGCCTGGGGTCTGCCCGTCAGGAAGTTCAGGATCCAGTCGCAGAGGGCGCTGTTGAGCCAGAGGTCTCTGAGCTTGATGACCAGCTTGGAGGGCACAATGGTGTTGAAGGCTGAACTGTAATCAATGAACAGCATTGTCACATGTGTTCCTCTGGTCCAGGTGTGAGAGGGCAGTGTGGAGCTATGGCGTAGTCTGTGGACCTGTTTGCTCTGTAGGCAAACTGCAGGGGGTCCAGAGAGTCAGGGAGGGAGGAGGTGATGAATGATTTGACTAACAGCTCAAAGCACTTCATGATGAAGGAGGTGAGTGCTGCTGGGCGGTAGTCGTTGAGGCTGCTGGTTTTAGTCTTTTTGGGGACAGGAACGATGGTGGAGTGTTTAAAACATGTGGGGACTACAGACTGCAGCAGTTGAAGATGTCTGTGAACACATCTGCCAGCTGAACTTAGAGCATGGCCAGGGATGCCATCAGGTCCAGGAGCCTTGTGTGAGTTAACCCTTTTATAGGATTTACACACATCTGCCCTGTTTAAAACAAAAGGGCAGGGCTCCTTTTCCTTCTATGCCTCCACAGCCTGGCTGCTCTCGAAACGAGCAAAAAAACTGCACGCAGACACTCCCGCAGCACCCCCTGCTGCTCATTTGTGGTCTGTCATTGTTCTTAGTCCCGCGTCACATGTTCTGGGTGCCACAGCCTTTGAAGACAGATTCCACCTTGTCTTTGTACTGTCTCTTTGCACTACTGATAGCTCTCCGGAGTTCATACCTAGAATTCTTGGACTCCTCCAAATCTCCAGCTCTGTGCGCGATAGGGGTGTTGAAAATAATTGTTTCTACGATGCATTGCAATGCAGACGTGGACGATTCGGTATCGATGCAATGACGGAAGATAATCGGTTATAGCGTAGTAACGTTGCTTCCTGATTTTCCGGCCGCGGCTTTACTATAACGTTTTTTTTTCTGTCACTTTAATATCAAATCGGTCGGTGACGCAGAGATCAGGGAACAGACGTGAAAGCGGCACAGCGGCACAGCAACACCAAACACGGAGCAGTCTGCTTTATCCACCAACACAAGAACACCTGTCCAGAACCAACAGCAGAAGGACCCGCTCTGAATCACTCTGTGTCGCTGCGGCACAGGGACACAGACAGGGATTTATGTTTTTCAAAAATAATCGCGTTACAATCATGTCATGTTTTTGTTGGATTTAATTAAGTCTTGGATTGTAAAGTATGAAAGTCCTCTAGCAATTTTCAGACAATACGTGTGTAAAGTTTGTGAAGGCAGGAGGAAAAAAGCTTCCGCGATCACCGTCTCCTCTGTTCCTCCAAGCCCCGCCCCCTCCCTGAAAATAATGAGTGACAGGCTGATATTAACCCGATAGAAACTTTATTATTCACTTAATCACTGAGATATAATGAAGCTAATTTAATCTCATACATTCATGGGATTTATGTAACAGTAAGACAGAGAATGTAAGTGTGCACCCACATGCAGTATTTTAGTTTGTATATGCTATTGTAAATACTCCTGTTGTCTGTTGTGTTCAGACTCACGTCCTGTGTGTGATGCAGGGGCGCCGTAAGGGGGTGAACAGTTAGGACGATTCTAAGGGCCCGTGACTGACAGGGGCCCCAAACATTTGTAGAACATTAAGAAACAATGTTTAAGTAACCTTTCATCAATCATCAATAATTAACATTAATATAACGTTATATTGATAATGTAATCACTAAACTTACAATTCATTTCACTTATTTTCTTCCAAAAGTTAATTATCCAAAGCCTCTGTACACCCCCCTCTATTTACATGTAATGGTTTGGTCCTGCCTCCAAACACTGTGCGGCACCGCTCTTCCTGGCATCAGAGAGTGAGAGCATGTGAGGAGGCTAGTACTTACGTATGTACCATGTCTCAACGACTAACAAAGTCAGGCTTTCAAAAAAGAAAAGAAAGGAGAGAAAGACAAGAGAGAGGGACTAAAGGGCGACAGTATGTCACCCAGTTTTTCAAAAGAAGAGGTGGGTGTGGTCTATGAGTGGTGGAAATTAGTCTGTTAGTTAAACTTAGTCCATTGTAAATAATAATTGTAATGTTTTGCTGACATTAAGTACTGTTAATATCTTCACAGAAAATGCTGAGGTTTTTCATTTCACTCCTCTTTTAGCTGACATTTAATAAATGCAGTTACATTTTTAGCAGCTATTCATACTACATCAGTTGTCCCTCCCCTGGTGCCAGGACCAACAGATCCATCTTTAGGCTCCGCAGCCCCATAAGGCTTTGCAGTCTTGCCATGCTGTCCATTGAAAGCCAGTTAGCTAGAAAGCTGGACTTCAAGGACTTGATCAGTGACTTTGCCTGTAATAGGCTAGGCGCTGGGCTCTTGGTGAGTAAGGCTGAGCCAGGGCTCGTGATAACTGTTAAAGGGCAAGGCTATGGTAACAATATTGGATCACTACACACAAGATGCATGATGAGAAAAAGACTGAGAACAGGTAACAGGCTCTGATTTAGCGCCACCATCAGGTCTTTTCATTTCCATTTCTGTTTTGCTGTCCTTTTACACTTTAATACCCACTTATTTTGTAGTAAAAAAAATCTGCTGCTTATTTTATTTCTTTTGTTATAGCATTTTATAAATGATAATATTAGTGTTAATGTTCACTTTATTTTTTATTTAAGAGGTCATGTATATTTAAGTTATATTTATTTAGATGAATGTTTCATTCAAATGTTTTATTAAAAAGGCATGTACACCATAAAAGACGACTATTGAGGTCTATTGTCAGGAATGTTAGTGCAGGGCTCGACATTAAGGACTGCCCGATGATAGGGCCATCTCCCAAAATCCTTAATGTCATGCACTGTAGTGTTATATCAAATAGTGAATTATACTGCAGTAGAATTTGCAGTCTGCACAGTGTTATATGTTCACCGCTCAGTGCCAGTAAAAATATTGTGCAGTTAGTATTGAACCACAAGATAGATTTAAGCCTGAGTTATTTAAAGCATACATAAGTCGGTTGGGTTCTGGAGGTGTGGTTACAGCAATTGTGCTTGGTTGGCGTGGCCTGGGCCTGGTGGTGGGGCCCAAAATCCCTGGCGGCGCCCCTGGTGTGATGCCACATTCAGGACATTCAGTGTCCTTTCTTAACAGAAGGCCGTGGCTAGAAGCTGCAGCTAGACTGCAGAAGCATTAGCTTTTTGTTTTTGAGGATGGAACAACTTCACACACGGAGGCTAGACCTACACAATTCATTTATTTTGGTTTATAAATTAATGTCAATACATTTATGTTATTGATTTCTGAAGCACTTTCTAAATCATAAAAAGAGAGTTGATATATGTATTTACTGCATGTATGCATTGATGAAAAATAAGCCATGTGCAGTAACATAGAAAATTGATGATGCAACGCATTGGTATGAATCGTGATGCATCGGGATATTGAATTGAATCGAATCGTTAACAGGATAATCGTAATTGAATCGAATCGTGAGACCAGTGAAGATACACAGCCCTAGTGTGCGATAGTGCGCACTTTTAACTTGGTATGCACCTCACTGTTTATCCAGGGCTTTTGATGTGGGAATGTTCGTACAGAAACCTTCGGTACCACGTAATCGATGCATTTCCCAATGTAGCAGATGACCGTATCCGTGTGTGTGTGTTGATGTTATTGTCCTCAAAAAGACTCCAATCCGTAGATGCAAAGTAATCGTGCAGTGCTGAATCTGACTCTACACTCCATCTTTATACTGTCCTTGTTACCGGTCTGTCCCATTTAAAGGTCCCATGTCATGGCCATTTCTACTGATCATAATTCTATTGTTGAAGTATACTAAAATGGATTTATACTGTGCAAACTCACATTGGTTTCTCATACAGCATCTCTGTAATGTATGTGTATTCACTCTCTGTCCTAAACGGCTTGTTGGAGCTCTGCCCCCCCCTGTGAACCTAGTGTGCTCTGATTGGTCGGGACGTTGCGAGGCTTGCTGCTCATTGAGTTGGCTTACTGGTGTGGTTTCCGGGTCGGCGATACAGCGGGACAGCGCGAATCTCATCCTGAGCACACACAAATACTCACAGCCGATGATTATCTCCTTTATTTCAAGGCTATATTATAAAATAAAGACAGAACAGAACACTCACCGAAGACCAGGTCATAACACAAGACGAACCGACAAAGACAGACAGAAAAAACAGAACTTAAATACATACAAGACTAATTATACAAACAAGACACAGGTGAGGAGGGAGGAGAAAACACAGGGACACCAGGTGCACACAATTGGGTAATAAGACACACCAGGGAAACTAACGACAGGGAACCACAGACAGATCTAAAGACAAAACACAACGCAGACAGAAAACCAAAGACAGATCTATACAAGACACAACGCAGACAGAAAACCAAAAACAGATCAAGACAAGACAAAACACAACACAGACAGAAACAGGCAAGACAGGAGATGAAGACCTTTCAAAATAAAACATGAAACAAAAGACAGAAAAAGAGAAGACAAAATACAACACAGACAGATCTTGACAGTACCCCCCCCCTCAAGGGACGGATCCCAGACGTCCCAACAAAAATCCAGCAGGGTGGGTGAAGGGGGACCGGAGGAGGGACACAAAACAAAGGCCAACAGGGTGGGTGGAGGGGGTCTGGAGGACGGGCTTGGGCTGACAGTGGAGGACCCGGAAGGGGTCTCGGGCGGATGTCCCAGGGGCAAGGCAGAGATCAAGGATGGGGTCTCGGGCCGACGGCCCGGGGGCAAGGCAGAGTTCAAGGAAGGGGGACTCGGACGGACGGGCCGGGGGCAAGGCAGAGTTCAAAAAGGGGGACTCGGGCGGACGCCCGGGGGCAAGGCAGAGTTCAGGGTGGGGCGAAGGCCAAACAGCTCCGGAGGCCGGGCAGGACCCGGTGTCGGCCGAACAGGAACCGGAGCCGGTGGGACAGGCTTCGGCAGGATCCTCCACGGAAGAGGACCAGGAGTTGGCAGCACCCCCGGCGAGACAGATGATGGCGGAGCCTCCAACGGAATTGGACAAGGGGCTGGCAGTACCCCTGGCAGGACAGGAGATGGCAGGGCCTCCAACTGAACTGGACATAGAGCTGGCAGGATCCCCAGCGGAACCTCGAAAGGCACGGGATATAGAGGTAGTTGGCACGACCCCCAATGGGACAGGACATAGGGTTCACAGGACCCCCGGCAGGAGAGTAGTCGGCGGGACCCCCAACGGGACAGGACAAAGGGTTGGCAGGAATCCCAGCAGAACCTCCAACGGTACAGGACATAGGGTCTGCAGGACCCCCGGCAGAGAGCAGTCTGCGGGACCTCCAATGGCACAGGACATGGGGTTGGCAGGACCCCCGGCAGAAGAGCAGTCTGCGGGACCTCCAACAGCACATGAGTAGGGACTTGAGTGGGAACTCGAGAGAGGGCTTGAGAGGGAACTCGAGAGGAAACTTGAGAGGGGACCCGATTAGGGCTGTGCATCTTCACTGGTCTCACGATTCGATTCGATTACGATTATCCTGTCAACAATTCGATTCGGTTCGATATCCCGGTGCATCCCGGTGCATCACGATTCATACCAATGCGTTGCATCCTCAATTTTCTATATTACTGCACATGGCTTATTTTTCATCAATGCATACATGCAGTAAATACATATATTATTTAGAAAGTGCTTCAGAAATCAATAACATAAATGTCTTGACATTAATTTATAAACCAAAATAAATGAATTGTATAGGTCTAGCCTCCGTGTGTGAAGTTGTTCCATCCTCGAAAACAAAAAGCTAATGCTCCTGCAGTCTAGCTGCAGCTTCTAGCAACGACCTGCTGTTAAAGGACACTGAAGGTCCTGAATGTGGCTTCACACACAGGACTTGAGTCTGAACACAGCAGACAACAGGAGTATTTACAACAGCATATACAAACTAAAATACTGCATGTGGGTGCACACTTACATTCTCACTGTTACATAAATCCCATGCATGTATGAGACTAAGTTAGCTTCATTAAATCTCAGTGATTAAGTGAATAATAACGTTTCTATCGGGTCACTATCTGCCTGTCACTCATTATTTTCAGGGAGGGGGCGGGGCTTGGAGGAACGGAGAGGAGACGGTGATCGCGGAAGCTTTTTTCCTCCTGCCTTCACAAACTTTACACACGTATATATCGTCTGAAAATTGCTAGAGGACATTCATACTCTGCAATCCAAGACTTAATTAAATCCACCAAAAACCTGACATGATTGTAACGCGATTATCTTTGAAAAACATAAATTCCTGTCTGTGTCTCTGACCGCAGCGACACAGAGTGATTCGGAGCGGGTCGTTCTGCTGTCGGTTCTGGACTGGTGTTCTGGTGTTGGTGGATAAAGCAGACTGCTCCGTGTTGCTGTGCCGCTGTCACGTCTGCTCCCTGATCTCTGCGTCACCGACCGATTTGATATTAAAGTGACAGGAAAAACGTTATAGTAAAGCCGCGGCCGGAAAATCAGGAAGCAACGTTACTACGCTATAACCGATTATCTTCCGTCACTGCATCGAGACCGAATCGTCCACGTCCGCATCGCAATGCATCGTAAAAACTAGGGATGCACGATAATTATCGGCCCGATAATTATCGGCCCGATATTAGGAATTATGACGTCATCCCGATAAACCGATAACAGTATTAATAGCACCGATAATATACAATATATTTTTTGGGTAATCCTGCGGTGTGGGTGGATTGTGATGAGGGGCGCTTGTTTTTCACTCGGCTCCTCCCGTTTTGCCAGTACTGTGGTGTTAGTGGTTTAGGAAGAGGGGAGTTCTTCACAAATCCAGCGCTCCCTAATACTTCGAACCTGATCAGTCACCTGAAACATCGCCATCGCTACGATGGCGTGTTAAAAGCGTACGAAGACAATAATACAATACAGTGTGTGTGTGTGTGTCTGCGCGCACGCGTTGGAGCTAAGTGCAACTCAAGGCATATGCTCGAACCGGAGCTGCCTGGACGCTGCAATCATGTTGCTGAGTGTGCTGACTTCTCCTCCAATGTCCCGCTGTCTGCTTCCTGCATCAAGTCAAGTGCTCGGCGCAGTTGTGTGGATAGAGCGCTCCTCTGTTTTCATTTAAACAGCTCCTTATATCCGTTAGCGCAGCTAGCTAGCACCAGATGCTAACAACAACAATGCACTAAGGTCTCTCTCTTGCTCGCTCGGACCACACGTACACACACCCTCCCGGTCCTCCAGATGGCCAGTCGGTGCCTGCCGGTGAGCGTGGAAGTGTGGTCTGCCACAAGCGGGCGGCAGGAGCGGGGCTGTCAGCATTAGCTTGTAGATGGTATTTTAAACTCGATGCGCTCTGAAGCTACGTGGCAGCCGAGGAAAAAAAATACACATGCGTTAATCGCGTTAAAATAATTAGTGGCGTAATTTTTATTATCGGTTATCGGTATCGGTATCGGTCTTGAGAAGCAGGAAGTTATCGGTATCGGTATCGGTTTCAAAAAACCAATATCGTGCATCCCTAGTAAAAACGATTATTTTCAACACCCCTAGACCCGATAGGGAACTCGAGAGGGGACCCGAGAAGAAACTTGAGAGGGAACTCGAGAAGAGACTCGAGAGGGGACTAGAGAGGGAACTCGAGAGGTGACTTTAGAGGGGACTCGATAGGGAACTCGAGAGAGGACTCGAGAGAGGGCTTGAGAGGAAACTCGAGAGGGGACTTGAGAGGGAACTCGACAGAGGACCCGAGAGGAAACTTGAGAGGAGACTCGAGAGGGAACTTGAGAGGGAACTCGAGAGGAGACTCGAGAGGGAACTAGAGAGGGGCCTCGAGAGGAGACTCAAGAGGGGATTTGAGAGGAAACTTGAGAGGGAACGTGTGTCGGCCGGTACGCCGACAGGACACGGGGAGCTGGCGTCGGCTGGAGAGCCAGCAGGAGACGAGGTACTGGAGTCGGCCGGTATGCCGACAGGACTCGGGGATCTGGCGTCGGCCGATGAGTCAACAGGTGACGAGGAGCCGGAGTCGGGACCATGACTGCTGGGGCCGGTACTTGAGCCGGAACCATGGCTGGAACTGGGGCCAGAACCATGGCTGCTGGGCCCAGTACTTGAGCCGGAATCATGGCTGAATGGGCCGGTTCTGGAGCCAGAAACATGGCTGTAAGATCCAGTTCTGGAGCCGGAAACATGGCTGTAAGGTCCGGAGCTGAAGCCTGGATCATGGCTGTGTGGGCCGGCTTTGGAGCCGGAATTGAAGCCGGAACCATGGCTGCTGGGGCCGGAACCATGGCTGCTGGGGCCGGCACCATGGCTGCTGGGGCCAGAACTGGGTCTGGAACCATGGCTGCTGGGGCCAGAACAGGGGTCGGAACCATAGCTGCTGGGGCCGGAACCATGGCTGCTGGAGCCAGAACTGGGGCTGGAACCATGGCATGTTGGGCCAGAACTGGAGCTGGAACCATGGCTGCTGGGGCCAGAACTGGGGCTGGAACTTTGGCACTTTGGGCTCGTGCCGCTAACCTGGCCTTGCGACTCCTTCTTTTAGGAGCCGTTAGGAGGCTCCGTGGACCTCCAAAAGCCAGACGAGTACCAGCGAATGAATCCTGGACTGTAGCAAACACTGGGTGAGAAGCAGGGGCTGACGCCAGACGGACCACACTGATGCGTGTGGTATCAAAAAGGACAGACACAGACACAACACAGACAGATCTTGACATACATGTGTTCATTCAATGTGGCATCTGCTATAATGGGGTTAATGTATGATATTACTTAATAATACAATACATTACTGTATAATACTTGATAATGTATGAGTTGATTTACTTCGATCTACTGTACTGTGTGCACTACAACAATATTACAAAAAATATACTGCATATTAAAGCAAATTATTGTAAAGGTAAAAATATAAAGAAGTGTAAACATTTACATTATTATTATTTAATATATAAAGACTATATATTATTGAATTACAATTAAGATAATACGATTATATACTTATTTGAAATATTGAGATGTTTTCATTATAGTAGCTTGTGAAAAACATAACAAAAAAGTGATTAAATGCTACAGTATTCAGCAAACACAACTGCAGAGCTGCAAACATTGCAAACAAACTAAGGTCTACAACACCCAGTTGTCTTTGTGCATTTGTGAATGAAGTGCCATCTCATGGTTAAATCCTGTAATTCAACAAATGGTGAAATCTGGCAACGCCCTCTTAGCTATTTAGCAACACCCCCAGCCACTGGGATCCGCTGGGTTTTCGGTTGGAATCCACTGGGTGGAGTCCTATCTGGAGTGCTACATCTACATGCCGTCCCTGACGTGCTCTCCCAGAAAGTCTGGGCAGTGGAGCCTCACAGGGACACTATTTTCTGATAGGGTCCCCGACTCCTACATTTAACACTTCTTATTTGTAATACTTTGATAGGGTCCCTGGCTCCTATATTTGTAACTCTACTTAGGGTCCCGGACTCCTAAACCATGTGTACTCTTATCAGAATATATCCTTTGCTTTTTAAACATTTCAGTTGACTACATATTTGTACTTTACCTCCTCTTTCATCCATCAACACTCACAGTTTAACAGTCCTATTCTACCTATGCATAATTTTGGTATTAAAAGCCCACACCGTGGGGGCTTTTTAATCGGGGATGGCATACAGATTTACACATTTTGTGAAATAGTCCTCAACAACCAACACATACCGGTTGCCTTTTGATGTGACCGGCAACTCCAGTAGGGGTGCAACAACTAATTGACTTAATCGATTAAAATCGATTACCAAATTAGTTGCCAACTAATTCAGTCGTCGATTCAGTCGTCGATTCGTTGGTGACGTCATCACGTGTGTTAAGCTCTAACTTTATTGGTCTTTTTATCGGTACTGGAGACATTTAAAAAATACATGTCATGTATTATTGCTACAAAGACATTATATCGCAGTCTTAGTGTCGCCAACTCGTTTCGAATATGCAAAAAGACGAACAAATGCGTCTATGATGTATTTTCGATCTTTCTCTCCCCCGCCTGCTTGCGAGGGGGCGGGGCTGTTTACACACGGGCAGCTGCAACATGCAGCAACACACACACGTGGGAGATGGCGGAGAGAACGCGCTCCCAGGTGGTTAAACTTTACCTGTCTCGATGTGGAGAATGCTCGTTGCCAAAAGGGGAATAAGAGTTTAGCATGTGAGGGCGGTAACACGAGCTATTTGTCTAAACATTTAGCAAAAGTGCTCCACATCCAGACGGAGGAATGCACCGGGTTCGACTGTCTTTCTAGTAGCTCTGTAGCCGCGTCCACGAGCAACGTCCCCACGTCAGGTGTTCTGTATGCTAGCAGCAACACACGGAGCTAACTACATTATACAAACATAATGATTAGAGGTAACAGAGTTATTTAGTTTGTTAAAGTTTCAGCTATTCTGTTTACAGTTCTGTCTTCACATTATTTAATACGATTTGTTAAAACACTGTTGTTTCTTTTGATGTGAAATATTATTTATTTAATTTGAATAAAAAGCAATGTTAGTTTTGTTCACAATGTAAGTTATTTCAATAATATATGTATTTTGGAATCAAGTATTCATCTTTATGGTCTTCATTGTTAGTTTCCACATGCCTAAAACAACCTCAAGCTAAATTTAAAAGTTGATGGCTAAATAAGAGCGTTTGAGAAATTGTGCAAGGCATACAGTAACAGTCCGAATAGTCGATTAATCGTTTCATTAATCGATAGATTAATCGATTATCAAATTAGTCGTTTGTTGCAGCCCTAAACTCCAGTATGTCAGCCGCCACACGCTGGAAAGGTCTAACTGCATGCAAAGTTCTCATGGGGGCATGGTGTTTAGGCACCGGGGACTTCCTTCTCTGACAGGCATAACATTGGTCACACCATGATCGAATGTCACTGTGCATGGAGGTCCAATTGCACACACTTCTTGCGCGTGCCAAAATGCGTTCATACGCCAGGTGAGCAGTCAGTGGAGCACCATGCAAGTGTCCCAGGACCTCTGGAACTAAGACAGCAGGAACAACAACCTGAGTAGACTGCCCTGCCTCAGGCAGCCAAACAACTCTACATAAAAGTCCCTCCACAAAAGTCAGCCGGGGAAACTCATGCCAAAGTCTCTTCACACCCCGACTACCGTGGAACTGGCCAAGTCTTCATCTTATCTGTGTTACGGGGGTCAGGACGAAGCCCCCCGGTGGAGATGACGTGACCAAGGAATACCACGTGATCACGGGCAAGATGGCACTTCCTGGCGTTCAATCTAAGCCCAGCTGCCCAAATCCGAATGAAGACCTCCTCCAAAGCAGACATGTGGGCCTCAAACAAACTACTGTAAATCAGTATATCGTCACGATACACCATGCAGATGTGCCATGGCAGCCCCCTTAACACCAGCTCCATAACCCTCTGGAAGGCGGGTGCATTGGTCAGACACATAGGCATGGATTTGAACTGGTATAGGCCCTGGCCAGTGGTGAATGCTGTCTTTTAGCGGTCCTCCTCAGCCACTTCCACCTGCCAGTAACCGTCAGAAAAATCCAAGGTGCTGAACCAGGAGGCCCCCGCCAATGCGTCCAATGTGTCATCCACCCGTGGCAGTGGATGAGAATCCTTTATTGTCACAGTTGAGTCCCCTGTAATCCACGCAGAATCGCCATGTGTTTTTATTTTTCCTAACGAGGACCACTGGGGGCGGACCACGGGCTACAACTCTCTTCAATTATGTCGTCCTCCAACAGGCGCTGAACCTGTCTGCCTATCTCCTTCCGTTTTTCTGGCTAAGTACGGTAGGCCCGACGCTTCACCGGGGAATGTTCTCCTGTCTGTATGCGATGTTTGATCAGACCGGTGTTTCCTGTTCTGCCCTTCCCAGAGCCATCAAGGCCTGCAGCTGCAGTCTCTGTTCAGCAGACAACGGGAAGCCAGCCACATCCGGCAGAGGGGTAGCCCCCTGCTGAGAGGGGAAAACCTCAGAGGGGGTGAGTCGCTCACAGTCCTTAACATGGTGGAACACACCTAAATGGGAGCCGGGGTGCAGCTTTAACTCCTTCTCTGTCGGGTTGAGCAGCCTGGCCACAGTGCATCTATACTTCACAGGTGCAACTGTGCAATCACAAGTCCCACGTTATCACGCACCTCAGGCTCCAGGTAGCCTAAGAAAGAGTCAATGGGCAGACCAGCAGGAATATCCACATTAACTGGGACAATCATTTCACTGAATGGGGGAATAATAGCATCAACAGACATAGAGATGTTACAACATTCTGGTATGAAATCTGTGGCATGCATGAGAGGAATATCAACATCCCACAGGTGAAGCAGACCACGACCAACACCCATAACAGCTTGAGCCTGCAACATGAAATCAAACCCCAGCAGAATAGCTTGTGTTGCCCCTCGCACTACATGTACAGCCTGCTCCCAATGTGTGCCCCCCTGTATGGGAAGAGTCACAGTACCCAGAGTGTCCAACAAATTGACAATTTACTGTGCGTGAAAAAGTGTACTGGGTATTTAGCACACGTTTACGTAAGGCAGACATGGACATTCTGAAGTCCTCAGAAATAAGTGAAACATTGGACCCAGAGTCAATCAAAACAGTAACATCTACACCCTCAACAAGTCCTCTAACATAGGCTGTGGGATTAGACTCACCCACAGAACAAGAGTCCAATGCACGAGCAGGCACTTTCCCTGCTCTCATGTCTTTCACCACAGGCTGTAAGTTGTCCACCTTCAAGGTGAGGGGTTCGACCACATTTATGAGCTTATCCGTGGTATTAGCATTACAGTCGAAAACACCAGCCGATGGTGAATTTAGCGATGCAACAACAGCAGGATGCGGAGGGCAGTAGGGCAAACCAGGCGTGTTCAACCATGCCTGCCTGACCCGCTCACAACGCCCAGCAATTATCAACGCCTCCTCCATATCAGTCGCCCCCTGTTCATTGCATTTTGCTTGAAGTGCAGGATCAAGGCCAGCCAAAGAACGTCAGCATTTCTCACCATTTATTGCAGCGCGGTCATAATCGGGAAAAGCCTCAGCCACAAGTCTTGAAATGTCCGCCGCATACACCTCCAAACACTCGTTCACCTGGCGGTGCCGTGCAGATACACACGTCTGGAAATAAAGCAGGTACTGTCTCTGGTCAAAGGCCTCCGCCAGCTTCTCCTTCACAGGTTCGTAATCTGTGTGCTGATGTAGAAACTGCATGGTCTTATTTTTATCTTGGTTTTATGAAAATTATAGATAGACATGCACCCCTGCGTACATTTAGAGTGAAGGGACGAAACAATCCCTGGTTTTCTGCTAAGCTGTCCAGTCTACTTCATGAGAGAAATAATGCTTGGGCTAAGGCTAGGAAATCAGGCTCAGAGGTAGAGTGGCTACGTTTTAGGCAGCTAAGAAATAGCTTCACATCTCAAATAAAAAGTGCTAAATCAAAGTACTATTTGTCGGTTACCACAGAAAACCTGAATAATCCTAGGAAATTTTGGAAAGCCATAAAATCGATTTCCACTGGTGATATCCCAAATGAGCTACCTCCGTGCCTTACCACAGCATCTGGCTCTATATCAGACAGGGCTACTATGCTCAATTGCTTTAATAAGCATGTTGTGTCTTGTGGCTCTCTGTTTGATTCTGTCACTGACTGTACTTCTGCTTCTGTGAACGCTCCAATCCTTGACTCTGAACAATGTGGTCTGGAAAACCCTTTCAGTTTTACTCCTTTAACTATTGGTATTGTTCATGAAGCATTATCCAAGTTAGATCCTAGGAAACCAGCTGGCCCGGACAACTTGGAACCTTTCTTTTTAAAGATAGCTGCAGATTGTATTGCTCCACCTCTTACTTCTCTTTTTAACCTCTCCCTCAGCACAAATGCAATTCCAAAAGTATGGAAGTCTGCTTATGTCTTGCCTTTACTGAAAGTAGGGGAGGCAACTATTTTAAATAACTATAGGCCAATCTCTAAATTGTCAGTTCTGGCGAAGGTGCTCGAACCCCTAGTGAGTGAACAAGTATCGGAGTTTTTATGTATAAATGATATCCTGTCTAAACATCAGTCAGGATTCAGAAAGAAACACAGCACAATCACTTCGACAATGAAAGTGGTAAATGACATTACTAGTATTTTAGATAATAAGCAGAGTTGTGCAGCTCTGTTTATTGACCTTTCCAAAGCATTTGACACCGTTGATCAGCTCATCTTAAAGCAGAGGCTACTCAGTATTGGCATATCTAGCCATGCAGTGGGTTGGTTTGTGGACTACCTCTCTGAAAGGTCCCAATGTGTTCATTTTGATGGACTGTCTTCTGAGTGGTTAAACATTTCTAATGGTGTACCACAAGGTTCTGTTTTAGGACCACTTTTATTCTCCATATACATCAACAGTTTAGGTGAAAATGTGGATGAAGCTACTTTACATTTGTATGCGGATGATACTGTGATGTACTGTGCAGGCCCCTCCATTAAAGAGGCTGTTGTTAAATTACAGGCTGTTTTTAACACTATTCAGACTCAGCTCTCTGAATTAAAGCTTCTTTTAAATGTGGATAAAACCAAGGTAATGCTCTTCTCTAAAGCTAAGAAGACACCAGAGCCTGTTTTAGATATTGTAACTACGCAAGGAACACAACTTGAAGTTGTTGCCTGTTACAAATACCTTGGTATCTGGCTTGATGATTGTCTCACTTTTAAACTTCATGTCAATAACCTGCTAAAAAAACTGAGGGTTAGGCTAGGTTTCTTCTACAGGAACAAGTCCTGCTTCTCGCTTGAGGCCAGGAAAAGGCTATTCACTGTGACCTTTTTACCTGTGCTGGACTATGGGGATTTGGTCTATATGAATGCACCTGCCAATTGCCTGGTCAAGTTAGATGCTGCGTATCACAGCGCACTAAGATTTGTGACAAACTATAAAGCATTAACCCATCACTGTACCCTGTATGCAAGGGCTGTGGTTTCATTAAATGTGCCAACTGCTAGGACTGTCTTACGGCCCGTCGACACTACAGTGTCGACAGCGTCGACAGCGTCGAAAACTCCAATCTGCCCATTCACTTTCAATGGGGTGACGTCACGTTGCCTCGCTTTTTCGCCGAACTGAATTGTGGGTAGCAGAGCGGTCCGTCTCCACCATCTCCCGTCGGCGTCTCTGACGCCGGAGACGCCGGAGTAGCCAGCGCCAGCCAATCAAATCCCGTTTCTGAAAATCTGACAGCTGAAGTCGTAGCCAATCAAACCGCGTCTAAGCTGGGAGAGATATCCCGCCGTTCATTTCTATATTTCAAAAAAAGTTGGAGGAGAAACTAACTATCGCCGTAGCAATCACCCGGTTTTGTATGACCAGCCCCTCTTCACCTACCGGGATACAAACCGGAGGAACCGGGCATGGAGGGAGGTGGCAGAGACAGTGGGGGAAACTGGTAGGTTTTCGCCTGTTTGGGGAGTTTATATATCTTGCTCCCATAAAATCCCCGGGGTTTTTTGCTTTGTATGTCGGGGGCGGGAGATTCATGTGATTGGTTGTTGGTCGTGTTGCTTGAATAAAATCCCCAAGCTCCAGACACACCCAGCTCCAAGCTATTTTTGAAGCTGTAGTGTGGAAGCTCCGTTAGGGAAGACAGCTTTTAGATGCGCAGCTCCTCTGTCTTGGAATAGTCTGCAAATTAAATGGAAACTGAGCAATCTGGTGCCACTAAATGTTTTTAAAGCTCGGTTGGATGCTAGTCAATCGGAAGCTATTGGTACCTGTTTATGTGGATAATTATGTACATGATGCTGTATGATGTCCTTTTGTTGTTCTGTTTATGTTTTTATGTTTCATGTGGAACTACTTGAGCAGGTATCCCTTGAAAAAGAGATCAATGATCTCAATGGGATTTATCTGTATAAATAAAGGTTTGAAATGAAATGAAAAATCACACTGCACATCTGCCGGCAAGCTGTCCCACAGCAGGAAAGCTGCACCGTCCAGTCTGGTAGGTAGAATGTTCAGCAAGGTAGCTGCGTAGCTCGTGCCCCTAGCACCCCTCGCCTGAGCACGAACAGCGGCTTCAAACTGTCTTATCCACGTAGCAAACTGCCTCTGGCCGTCGTCCCTAAACATCGGCGGCAGCTCCACTTTAATATCATTACTCACAGAACCAGTCCAAGAAGCAGTACATCCATTATAATCGTCTTCCATATCGCCGTCACTCTTCATTCCCCCGAACATGACGCTTCGGCGCTAGCACTAGCAGAGCCGACCAGAAAGTCCAGTAATTGTCCACAGAAAATAATAATCCAAGAGCAGATAAAACACACTCCGACACCAATGTAACGTCCGAGGTGTTAAGGCTTCAATGATACTTCTGTGTAACAAAAACTCAGGAACTTAGTACTTTTGGAGCGTCCCAGATAGCGCCTCCGTTTATTATTATCGAGTCACACCACACTCTCCTTCACCACACCAGCACTGCGCATGCTCACAACACATGACCTCTCAACCCAATGCTTACAATATCATAAAACTGTTGCTTTCAAACACTCAGTAGTTTATTTATTTTTTAACCAGCTGTTCTATGTTCACCTTGCAGGTGCAACTATGTGGCTTTTATCCTGGATTATATGTTTAAGTCTATATGTCTTATATGTGTCCTATATATATATGTCCTATATGTCCTATATGTCCATATATGTCCTATATGTCCTATAAGTCTTATATGTTTAAGTTTATATGTTTTAAGTTTTAATATGTTTTTGGATGTTTAAAGTTTAACTTCTTCATATGTCTAATATTAGTTTACTTTCATTAATGAAGTATGACGCTGCGCTGTCAGTACACTTGTCCCTGTTAGTGATTGGTCAAATGTTGATAACCCCGCCCCTTTCACGTGAACGCGCACTCAGAGACAGTAAACCCTGGGTATATTTACCGAGTTGATAACCAGCGTCGTCGTAGGACCGCTTAGCCAGATCTCGTTTGTTAGGGTTAGTTAAGATAACTCAAGTATATCCAGGGTCTGTTAAACTGGCTTCGTAGTACAGGGCACAGGTGGCTGCATAGCAGCGCTAATGTCAAAGACACAAACAATATATTTTAATTTGACCAGGATGCAGTGACACAAATATTTGGGAAGGCTTAGCCGGCATCCCAGCGGCGGAGTCCGGCGTTATAACTGGAGATCAAGGAATGCAGCGAAACGCGGACTTGGTTCGCCTGCAGCCTGCTGTAGTAGTAGATAAATAAATTATGTTGAACAAGGCTTATTAGGCTGAACATCACAACAATTGTTCTGCTATGTATCGGTACTTATTTTATTGTTTTAACGTGTGAATGACAAACGTTAAGAATAACAAAAAATAGCTACTTCTATTGCATATTGTTTTGTTTGATTATGAATGTAACATTTACATCGTGGAACTACACTGTTTTATCAAAACCAAAGTGCCACGCAGTAACTGCATGTATTTCAGAAGGAAATGTGCAACGTAGATGACATTTACCAACACAGACTATATAGAAATATTTGTAAAAGTTGTTCATATTAAGTGAATCTGGCATTAACAGCCTCTCTGAAGAACCAGCACCTTACCGTGGTAGAGAGGTTTGTGTGCCCTGATGAACCTGGGGGCTGTGTTGTCTGGAACCTTGTGTTCCTGGTAGGGTCTCCCATGGCAAATTGGTCTCAGGCAAGGGGCCAGACTAAGATTGGTTCAAAAGACCTCATGAAAGACGACACAGGAAGTGAGGATACCCGGCCCGGAGGAAGCCCGGGGTCCCCTTCTGGAGCCAGGCCCAGAAGGAGGACTCGTCGGCGAGCGTCTGGTGGCCGGGCGTCTGGTGGCCGGGCGTCTGGTGGCCGGGCTTGCCACGGAGCGCGGCCGGGCCCAGCCCGAAAAGGCAACGTGGGCAACACCTCCGCTTCTCCGTCCCGCGGGCCCACCACCTACGGGAAACAGCGATGGGGTGGGGTGCGCTGCCAGAAGGGTGGCAGTGAAAGCGGAGGGTCTCGACGGACCAGACCCGGGCGGCAGAAGCTGGCTTTGGGGACGTGGAACGTCACCTCTCTGGGGGGGAAGGAGCCGGAGCTTGTGCGGGAGGTGGAGCGGTACCAGTTGGATCTGGTTGGGCTCACCTCTACGCACAGCGTCGGCTCTGGAACGTTACTTCTGGATAGGGGTTGGACTCTATTCTTTTCCAGAGTTGCTCAAGGTGTGAGGCGCCGGGCGGGTGTGGGGATACTCACAAGTCCCCGGTTAGGTGCTTCGTTGTTGGAGTTTACCCCAGTGGACGAGAGGGTCGCCTCCCTACGCCTGCGGGTTATGGGGGGGAAAACTCTGACTGTTGTGTGTGCTTATGCACCCAACAGCAGTTCAGAGTATGCGGCCTTCTTGGAGACCCTGGAAAGTCTTGCTGGGAGACTTCAACGCACATGTGGGCAATGATGGAGACACTTGGAGGGGCGTGATTGGGAGGAACGGCCCCCCTGATCTGAATCGGAGTGGTGGTTTGTTACTGGACTTCTGTGCTAGTCATGGATTGGCCATAACAAACACCATGTTCGAACATAAGGATGCTCATAAGTGTACGTGGTACCAGAGCACCCTAGGCAGAAGGTCCATGATCGATTTCGTTATCGTATCATCGGACCTGAGGCCGTATGTTTTGGACACTCGGGTAAAGAGAGGGGCGGAGTTGTCAACTGATCACCATCTGGTGGTGAGTTGGGTCGAGTGGCGGGAGAAGCCTCTGGATAGACCTGGTAAGCCCAAACGTGTAGTTCGGGTGAACTGGGAACGTCTGGAGGAGGCCCAAGTTCAGGAGGCCTTCAACTCACACCTCCGGCGGAGCTTTTCGGGCATTCCTGTGGAGGTTGGGGACATTGAACCAGAGTGGTCGGTGTTCAAAGCCTCTATTGCCGAAGCCGTGGCGGGGAGCTGTGGTCTCAAGGTCCTAGGTGCCTCAAGGGGCGGTAACCCTCGAACCTCCTGGTGGACACCGGTGGTCAGGGAAGCCGTCCGACTGAAGAAGGAGGCCTTCAGGGATTTGTTATCCCGGGGGACTCCCGAGGCAGTTGCAAGGTACCAACAGGCCCGAAGGGCAGCAGCCTCATCCGTCGCCGAGGCAAAGCAGCGGGTGTGGGAGAAGTTCGGAGAAGACATGGAGAAGGACTTTCGGGCGGCACCAAAGTTGTTCTGGAAAACTCCTCCGACACCTCAGGAGGGGGAAGCAGGGAACCATCCAAGCTGTGTACAGTAAGGATGGGACGTTGTTGACCTCAACTGATGGAGTGTTGGGGCGTTGGAAGGAACACTTTGAGGAACTCCTGAACCCGACAACTCCGCCCTCTATGTTCGAGGCAGAGCTGGAGTATGACGGGGGATCAACGCCAATCTCCCGGGGGGAGGTCACTGGGGTCGTCAAATAACTCCACAGTGGCAAAGCCCCGGGGGTGGATGAGATCCGCCCGGAAATGCTGAAGGCTCTGGGTGTTGAGGGACTGTCATGGTTGACACGTCTCATCAACGTTGCGTGGAAGTTGGAAACGGTACCGAAGGAGTGGCAGACCGGGGTGGTGGCCCCCCTTTTCAAAAAGGGGGGTCAGAGGGTGTGTGCCAATTACAGAGGCATCACACTACTCAGCCTCCCCGGGAAAGTTTACTCCAAGGTACTCGAAAGGAGGGTCAGGCCGATTGTCGAACCTCAGATTGAGGAGGAACAATGCGGATTCTGTCCTGGTCATGGAACGACGGATCAGCTTTTTACTCTCGCAAGGATCCTGGAGGGGGCCTGGGAGTACGCTTATCCGGTCTACATGTGTTTTGTAGACTTGGAGAAGGCGTATGACCGGGTTCCTAGGGAGTTACTGTGGGACGTGCTGCGGGAGTATGAGGTGAGGGGGTCTCTACTCAGGGCCATCCTATCTCTGTACTCCCAAAGAGAGCTGTGTCCGGGTCCTCGGCAGTAAGTCGGACCCATTTCCGGTGAGGGTTGGCCTCCGCCAGGGCTGCGCTTTGTCACCAATCCTGTTTGTAATATACATGGATCGGATTTCGAGGTCTGCAGTTCGGTGGACTAAGGATTGCACCACTGCTTTTTGCAGATGATGTGGTTCTGATGGCTTCATCTGTCTGCGACCTTCAGCACTCACTGGATCGGTTCGCAACCGAGTGTGAAGCGGCTGGGATGAGGATCAGCACCTCCAAATCTGAGGCCATGGTTCTCAGCAGGAAACCGATGGACTGTCCACTCCAAGTAGGGAATGAGTCCTTACCCCAAGTGAAGGAGTTCAAGTATCTCGGGGTCTTGTTCTCGAGTGAGGGATCAATGGAGCGTGAGATGGGCCGGAGAATCGGAGCAGCGGGAGCGGTACTGCAGTCGCTTTACCGCACCGTTGTGACGAAAAGAGAGCTGAGCCGGAAGGCAAAGCTCTCTGTCTACCGGGCCATTTTCGTTCCTACCCTCACCTATGGTCATGAAGGATGGGTCATGACCGAAAGAACGAGATCGCGGATACAAGCGGCCGAGATGTGTTTCCTCCGCCGGGTGGCTGGTGTCTCCCTTAGAGATAAGGTGAGAAGTTCGGTCATCAGGGAGGGACTCGGAGTTGAGCCGCTCGGAGTTGAGCCGCTCCTCCTTTGCGTCAAAAGAAGCCAGTTGAGGTGGTTCGGGCACCTAGTTAGGATGCCACCTGGGCGCCTCCCTAGGGAGGTGTTCCAGGCACGTCCAGCTGGGAAGAGACCAAGGGGTAGACCTAGGACCAGGTGGAGGGATTATATCTCTTCGCTGGCCTGGGAGCGCCTTGGGATCCCCCAGTTAGAGCTGGTTGATGTCGCCAGGGAAAAGAAAGTTTGGGGCTCTCTGCTGGAACTGCTACCCCTGCGACCCGACCACGGATAAGCGGGAGAAGATGGATGGATGGATGGATGGATGGATGGATGGCATTAACACACCTATGCTTTTTGACTGTCACATTTTTACATTTCAGCATTGCATCACTAATTTAAAGGTCCCTTGTCATGGCCATTTCTACTGATCATAATTCCATTGTTGAGGTCTACTAGAATACATTTATATTGTGCAATGTTCCAAAATCACATTGGTTTCTCAAACAGCATCTCTGTATAGTCTGTGTATTCACTCTGTCCTCAACGGCTTGTTGGAGCTCCTGCCCCCCCCCCTCCCTATAAGCCCAGTGGCCGTCTGCGAGACTGCGAGACACAGCAAAACCCAGCCCGAAACCAGCCCGAACACACACACACACACACACACACACACACACACACACACACACACCCGCAGCCTGGCTGGGAGTTTGTGTGTGTGCTCACAAACCGACTCACAGCCTCGCCGCGTCCCGCCGTCTCAGGGAGGAGAAATCGGCGGAGCAGCAGCTGAGAAAAGATTGAGTGTGTGTGTGTGTGTAACCTAACGGCTCCGCGGACGTAACGTAACGGCTCCACGGATTGGTCCATTTGGACCAATGGGTCCATTTGGGTATGGGCACGTCACTGTACCCAGGAAGAAAAAGAGACATCTCCAACGAGGCGTTCTGGGGCAGCATAGACAGTTATTTTCTGTGTTAGAGTTTTACTCGCTACAGGGTGTACTTTGAGGGTTTGTGACTCTCCACTGAATGCGTATGTTTAGCTGCCTTTGGCTTCTTCCACTGACAGGGGGTCAGTGCAGCTGAAATTGTGGATGGCAAAGATGGCTAATGCAGCCACATGACTGCATTTCCATTCTCCACGTGGGCATTAAAGTAACCTCTATGTTATATACTGCTTGAATAAGTGCCTTGCTATAATAAACATGTATAAGAAACCACTAGTAAAGCTGGGTTCGGCCCGACATGTGTTAAGGGCCAATAGTCTGTACATCTGCAGCTTATGAAACGAGAAAAAGGGATGTGGCATGTTTGGTGTTTCACCATAGCTTAAAGAACGTTGCGCTTCAAGGCCACAGAGCTGATTTGGCAGACTATGTTGAAACTACTCCTCTTCACACAAAGTTTGAACTTCCATATTCTGATAACCGTTATACTTTCTACAGCTCAAGGACACAGGTGTCTCATAACAATAACGTTAGGAAAACTTTGAATAACGGCTCATATCAGGAACACAGTGTACTCAGAGACGCGCCAGCACATAGGCTGCAGACGCCTTATCAGTTACAAACCACAGCTCCTCTTTGTTGGAAAAGAACACCCTGCTAGAAGGCACAGCAACATATAACGCACTCTGACTCACTGCCAAGGGTACGCCCAGGAGTGAAACCGGCCAATGGAGAACTACCAACTCACTGTCTAGGGCCCACCCAGAAGTGAAATGGCCAATAACAAATAACTAGGGAGGAGCAACAAACACAACCCCTCCCCACGGTTGCGTATAATATGCTGTTGAATTTTTACACTCTGGGGCCCTTTTCTGACTGACTGTCCTGATACTTATATCACACGGTAGTAGAATTGAGCCCGGAGTACTCTGTATTTGTACTGTTGCTTTTACCATTAAAACAGCTTACTTTTTATAACCTCCTTTGGGTGTCCGAGTCTCTTATCTTTTATCCTATAAAAGACTATTCATCAACGAACGGCACGGAGCAGGGTTCGATCCTATCTCTGTTTCTTATCCTATATCTAATATAACTGCTCGGGTCTTGATAGATTGAGTGGGGAAGGTCATGAGATCTTTCTAGAGGGTTATCAAGAATAACTTTGATCCAATGACCTTACCCCTCTCTGTCTGTGTCTGTGTTTTCTCTTGTTCCGATTAACCCAGCCACATCTTTGTTCTTGTTTTGTATCTATCTCTACGCCGGGATCCGGAGTCGAGGCTGATCCTCTTGCTGTAGTCCCGTGTCTTGGATCCTCTATCCTGAGTTCTGGATTAAGTCGTGGACTTCGGGTCGTGGCTGAACCTGTCTCTGCGGTCCTGCCTTGGGTCTCGTCATGCTGCTTCCCTGATGGCTTCCACAGGATTGTAGCTGATATGCTCGTGGATTAATCTTCTCATTACAGACACATGCATTTCCTAACATCCGGTCTATATGCTGTAAAATGTATTTTCTCTACGATTTACACACAGCATCTATTGCACGTCTGTCCGTCCTGGGAGAGGGATCCCTCCTCTGTTGCTCTCCCTGAGGTTTCTCCCATGTTCCCTTTAAACTGTGGGTTTTCGCTGGAAGTTTTTCTCACACTGATATTCTGAACAATCTGTGCTGTTGTTGCTGTAAAGTGTCTCTACTGTAGGCTATTTGTATTATATGTACAGCACTTTGGCTCCACCAAAAATCGTTTATAAATGTGCTATATAAATAAAACTTGATTTGATTTCGACCATCCGCCGGAGGGTGGCGCTCCAACAGCATTCAAATGTTGTGGAGAGAATTCCCTCTTCTCCTGTAGATACCTTTGGTGGTGGGATTGTTTTATTATTTAAAAATATATTTACATTTATAATGCCTTCCCAATTATCCCTTTAATTGTTTATAGCCTACTGTATGTTTATTTCATGGATATTTCTGTGTTTTCTGGTGTGTAATAAAGATTTCATGTGACACATAAAATGGATTTGTTGATGGGAATTAATGTGAATAAATTAACTCTAGGTTAACGGTACTCTTGCTATCACTACTCCCCGACACTATAAACCTTGTCCCTCATGCTAGCCCTGACAACACCGGTAAGCACACCTTCATCTAGGCTGCACTGTTTTTAGTGTCCTGACTACCAGCTTCACCAGCAAGACCATGCTGGTGTACCAGCTTCCCCATGCTAGTCTATGCTGGTGAAGCTGGTCTTGCTGGTGAAGCTGGTCTTGCTGGTCTACCAGCATGGTTTTGCTGATGATATACAGCTTCACCAGCAAGACTGCAGGTAGACCAGCATGAATACCAGCTTCACCAGCATAGACCAGCAAACGCCCAAAAGGTACCCCTAAAAGTGCCACCCACCTGAGACGTTTGTGTCAGAATCGAAAACAAAAAATGAAGGAGCGTAACGAGAGCAAACGTCTCAACATTGAGAAAGAAGCAAAGAGAATTGCAAACAAAACGATATGTTAAAACAAAGAAAAAATACTTATAGTTTACATGATTACACAAATGATTTGTTTGCAACTTATAGATTTATTTTTGAAATTACATTTATTTAGCTTGACTCAGTTTTTTTCTCTCTTAAACTCTTAGTTTTGCTTGATTCTGAGAAAGTGTTGCTTTATCTTTATAATACAAAACTAATCCCATAGCGAAGCCCCATAGTTTTTGCAGGTGATATCAATCTGCAACATTTGAATGATGGAACAAAGTGCATTATAAAAATACTTAAATGTTGGTCTATTGCAGAGTTCACCTTGAAGCACATAATACCACTTAGAATGCACAAAGAACGCACAAAGACACAAAATCAAAACAGAAGAAAAGGATGAATAATGGCCACGGTTAGGAAAAAAGCCTATGCACATTTAAAACCTTCACAGTGGTTTTGGTCATACATTTGTACACAAACCTAAACGCAGAGTCACATACACAGGGCTCATGAAGGTGATCAAAGAGAAATCAATCTTAGCATCATAAAAAGGATACGTTGTCTGGATGGCCGCACAGCTCCAACATGATGTGCTTTTCTCTCATGTGGAAACCAGAGGCAGAAACATTATTACATTTGTGTTTGCAATTGTATCACACATGAAAGAGGATTGTATTGAGCTGTGGATGGCTCTGTCAGTTTTAGGAGATGATTCATGTAATTTACTAAAAGGCACAATATGAAACACTTTATACAAAATAAATAATAATAATTTTGATATAAAATATTTCTGAATCTTAAACTAAAGTATGCTGTTACAACTTGACAGTTATACAAGTCATAATGATAGTGATTAGAATTGAGTCTTTAGAGGCATTGTTGTTTAAGTGTTATTTACATGACATTAATTTCACAAAACTAAATGTATTACCCTTTAGTCCCAGTGTGCTATTCTTTTATTTGTATATCATCACTGTGGTTATCCACAGCTGTACTTATAATACAGAGCTTTTGCAGATACTAGGTCAAACATTATTCAAAAATTAAAACTATTCTCTATGGTACATGTGTCACAGGCTCAGTGTTCTATTCTTCACAGACGGAAATTCCCCTTTGTGGATTTAGTTATCTTTCTCTATTCTCTCAATAATTACAAAAAGACTTACATATATCCGAGCATTAATCATTTTCTGTCAGCCCTGCACGCAGAAAGTACAGTGAAGCCAAGTGTGTCAGGGCTCAGGTCTTACATGCAGCTGAGAATCCACAGGAAGTTGAAATGTGATCCCGGTTTGCCATGAGTCTCAGTTCAAGGTTGAATCTTACACCGGTGCTCAATGTCCATAGAACATTTAGGAAATTAGTGCAAATAAAGCATTGCCAATTTACTTAAATCTCCATAAAAAAGCATAGATTTACCAACTTCTTCAGGAACCTGTGTAACCCTCCTGTCTTGTTCGGGTCACATCTGGCCGGTTTACTACTTTCATCAACTATTGTGCTTCCATTTGATCGCTTCAAGTCCTTACGATGTGCTCCACAGTAAGCATTTAAACACATCACATTGTTGATCACCACTTTCCCTGAATGTTGAGTGGGTTAAGGTCAACTCTGTTACACCTATGTGTTCCTGGTCAAACATGACCTCATAGGAAATTAATGGGTAACCCTAGATTATGTTCATCTATCAGACATTACTCACACAAAACGACAACCATATTCATTTTGGAATAAATGTTCGGCGTCTATTCTTTGTTTATTCATGGTTGTAATTCAAGTAACCCAGTAGTCTGAGACATTGTTTACAACTTTAAAGGGTTTTAAATAACATTTGGTGATGATTCATGTGTTTTGTGTTAATGTAGGAGCAGCTAAAACAGACAAACTGTCAAACTTGAGCAGGAACACCAAAGTAAGGGGAGAACGTGACGCGACAGGAGGGTTAAGTTCCTCTCAGAACTGTGTTGGACTCTTCTCTGGTTTAAAGCACACTTAGATATGCAGCAGGGCAGGACCTCCTCTCTGCATCCTCTTCACGAAGTCCCCAGTGGATCCCCTTACCCATGGCCATACTAGCACTGCTCCAACACTCTTCAAAGACTTCTCATTCATTATTGAAGGGCAACATATAGAACGGTGGGGGAAAGCATCCTCGGAGATCGAGCTACAGGAGAAGCATGTTGAAACAGAATGGTAATGGAAGAAAGGTTTAAAAACAGAGGATTAGAGGGTGGTGCTGCATGCACTCGTTCTGATTTGTTAAAGAGAACCTGGAAAGATGATCAGATCTGAGGCAGGAAGGTCAGCACACCTAATGCACTGTGAATAACTAGAGTTCCACCTGTCCTCCCACACTGGGGGAAGACGTGCTGTGTTTAAGTGCTGGTTCTGCAGAGAGGATGGAGGACAGCCTGGTTTGTTGATGTTCTCCCCTCATGTCTGCTGGTCACAAAGGTGGAGAGCAGTACATGGTTAATGATTTATTTTAATGGCCGCTCTGTTTACATTCTGCTAATGTGCAACATTTAAGACAAATGATGCATGAGTGGCAACTTTATTCAACATGATTGGGTAATGTTTGGTCATTTGTCCTTTTGTCACAAATGTTGATACAAAACATTTCTGTAAAATGTTCACTCCTATCGTATTTCATATTTATTCTATATTACTTTTCCTTTAGCAATATCATTTCTGTCATTATGTTTCTATAGTAAGGTTGTGCATGGACACTAACACAGGACTCAGGTGTCACAGACCACTCCCCCACTCATGAACTGCATTGATCTGATGTTGAAAATAGGATGAAAACAGCAGACATTAAAAAACAGAAATCATAAAATAGTCTCTATTTGTGACTTCTTACCGGCTAACATGGATGGTGGCTTTGCTAGGTGGGGGGAAAAGGCCTGATCACAATTAATCAATTATGTATTTACCTTCAGGGCTTTCTCACACCTTCAGGCCTAATATGGAATTGCGGCAACTGAAATAAGACACTATTTGACGACACACAAATACTGGGACAAAATTAAAAGACCACAGACCAATGTTGAACAATACTGGATTGGTGTGGTGGATAATCAAATTCATACAACACAAATAATATCTTGTTTGTACAAAAGAACTCGGTTGGATGTAACAGATAATACATTTGATGTAAAGATTAGTGGGAATTGGAAGCCTTACGGATGGTGAGTGGGAGAGGTCCTGGTTGACTTGACATAAATGCCTAAATCGTCAAAATTGGAGGAAATTTGCGTGGATGTTGATAATGAGATACTTCAATACTCTCCTTATAACATATAATTATGACAAGAAGTCTATAGCCCACTCTGTTGGAGAGGTTATGGATCAATCGGAGACTTCTCACACATCTTTTGGGATTGCCCTAAACTACAATTATTTTTGGAAAATGGTAATGAGGGAAATTATAGATATCTTAGAGTTAAAGTATTATATGAACCGAAAAGGTTGATTTTAGGGAATGTACCTTCAAGGGGAATTGGAAAAGACAAGATGTATATGCTTAGAGCTCTGGTATTAATAGCCCATACAATGATTACTATATACTGGCTTAAAGGTAGGGTAGGTCATTTTGGAGAAACCAGCTTGAGTGCGCTAGAATTTGAAAAATACACGACCGGACAAAATCTTGCCACTTCCTCACAGAGCCCCTCCTCCAACACACACGAACGCGCACATGACCAATGAGGGCACGAGATAAGTTTGTGCACAGATTGAAGGCTGACAGGCAGGAAAGCCATTTTACAGATGAATTTTTTTATATATTTATTGTCAAAGCATTTAATATATTCATTGCTATCGGGATGTTAAAAGCATTCCATGGAATATAACAAAAAGTGTTTCTGAAATAAATGACATACCGCACCAGGCCCGGTTCTACGGGGGTGCATAAGGGTGCATTGCACCCTCAGTTGAGTCGTTATGCACCCTCATTTGAAAAATGAAAAGTTAAAAAAAAAGGGGAAAAAAAGAAAAGTGAAACGCCTCCTCCGGCGTCATACCCCACCGGGCGCATTTCAGAAGCGGAGCGTCTTGCGTGCCGGCTCGCAGTTTTTGTTGATTTGGGCATATTTCCTGGACAGGCTACTTTGTACAGACAAAGTCAATAATAATTGTAATATCCCAGTTATAAACGACATGAATCAAAGATCTGTTGCTGTATTTTAGTGGTAAAAAAATGCATTCATTTCATCATCATCATTATTCTATATATATAATTGACACAGTGCCTGTAAACCGGAGGAGAACGCTGGCATTTCTCCTCCTACTTGAAAGACCACGGAGGGATAGGGTCTGCAAAATTAGTTTATGTGTGTGTATATATATATATACACACACACAAACTAATTTTATATAATAACTATATATATATATATATATATATATATATATATGCTATATATGCTCTGAACGTTCCAGGATTCCTGAATTATATAACATTGTATACCTAAAAACATGGCGAACATTTATATTTTAGGGCTGTTCCACCTCACCCCCACTTCCTCCCATTCGGTTGTAACCGTGGAGAAGTTTGGGCCGCAGCTTAGATAAGGCACACTGACCCACAGCTAGGGTTGGGTATCGTTTGAATTTCCACGATTCTGATTCCGATTCCGATTCTACTTTTCGATTCCGGTTCTTAACATTTCTCAATTCCGATTCTTTGAGGGGCAGGGTAAAACAATGATACATGCTTCTTCCACCAAAAACATTACATTTATTCGAGAAACTTTTACACAGGTTAGTTTACAGTAATATTCACATGAATCAGTCTGTTTATATTCACTGCTATGTAACTGTAACCTGAGAACCACTGAAGCTACAACAGTGCAACAGTCCAACTTTTAAAAAATTGTTGAGAAAAACAAGCATATCTGCCTTCTCAGGCATACCGGGAAGAAATGTTTGAACAATTTAAAGTAAAATGCTTCAATCTGGTGCACTTTAAGCAGAATGACTAGAGACTAGATCTCGGGGGTAAAACTCTAAACACCCATATGAAAAAGATCGGTTTACATTTTAATAATCAAATAAGTATGTGAGCATAACCAGTAACCCACCATAGCCAATAACAAATACATGTAACGTATTTTATGTTTGTTGTTCATTCATATCTTATTTTACTTTTTTATTTATGCATATTTTTTGTATCTCTCCAGTTTAAAATGATATGTCTGGTTTACTGTCCTATAGTATACATTGGAATGATTTCAAACCTGTTTTATCCCAATAATTATAAAGGAGTGCCTTGGAAATATGTGTTTACATAAATTGTGATCAAAACGTTAGAGACCCACTGAGATAACTTAGACTAAAGTGAACTATCTAAACACTCAGAGTCCTTTACCTCACTGAGCTGTAGTTATCAGCCTCTCAGTCTGACTGGAGAGGACTCTCCCTCCACATCATTGTAGAAACATCTTCTTCTTCCGTTAGAGCAGCTAGCACCAGATGCTAATAACAACAGTGCGTACCGGTGCACCCTCCCTCTCTCCCTTTCTCCCTTTCTCCCACACTCACTCGCACTTTGGCTGTGAGCTGCGGGTGCCAGATAAGCCAACATCCCCCATTTTCATCACTTGCAGCGCCCATCGTACAGGGCGAATGAACAGTGTAACCGGGGTGAAAAGGGTGTTATATTTACCTAATTATGAATGTTGTTACATCAAGGCCGAACATTAGGATGAGCCCCAACGGTCAAAACATTTGTTTTCCCTCCCAGAGCTGTCGGCGCAGCGCCTCCACAGATCTGGCGCCCTAGGCGAACATGGTTACGCTGTAGGAAGTGGAGGTACAACGCTACATTTCCCGCCCCGCTGCAGTCATACAGTAGGCTACGGAGAGCAACGAGAAACATTTCCTCAGGCATCGAAAAACGGAACCGAAATTCACATTTCTAAATGATGCCGTTGGAATCGAAATGTTGTCGAAATGTCTCGGTACCCATCCCTACCCACAGCCTCCTCTCACCAGTCATGTGTTTCCCCAGCAAGCACAGATGACGAGAAGGAGCCAGACATGTCCAAGAGATATAACTTTATGAAGGGGCCTGGCGTAGACCAAGATGCGGCCGTGCAGATCTTATGCATAACCCCCTACAAAAACCACGACATGAGCGGCTGACTGAAGGCTGAACTGCCTCCAAATCCCTCATGGCTGCTGCATACACCTTAACTGTGGAATGAGCCAGCCCCCTGTCCACTAGTATCTTTAAGTAGGAAAGAATAGAGCCCAACGTACATGATAGAGGCTCTAGACTCCTGTCTTCACACCGTCGCTGGAATCCCGCCCACTTCGTCCTGCAACAGGCTGTGGTGGATCCTGCTCCTGCTGCCTGGATAGTCTGAATAACGTTGTCAGACATCCCCACCTGTCTCAGCCTGTCCCTCTCAGGAGCCAAGCCTGGAGAGGTTGGCTCAGAGTGGGTAACGCCCCTATTGCCCCTTCTTCCTGAGACAGCGCCCCCCAGACCTGAGGAATCGTCCAGGGTTGGCCCACCTTCATCTGTGTCACCTCTGCGTACCACGGCGCCAAGCGGCGACCTGGAGCCCCTAGGATGACTGACAGATGTTCCCGCCTTACCCTCTCCAGGATGGGGGGGGGGATAAGGTGCAGCGGTGGAAAGGCATAAAGCACCTCTCTTGGCCATGGCTCGTGTGCAAATGCGTCCACCCCCAAGGGCGGACTGTCCGAACAGGTCCACCTCTGTCCTCCCGAAATGAGTCCAGACCTGCTTCAGCACCTCCGAGTGAAGCCTCCACTCGTCTGGCAGGGGTCCGCCTCTTCATGAGGTCGGCCCCCCCGTTCTCCCGTCCTGGGATGTGCAGGGCCCTTAGAGACAACACATTCTGTGAAGCCCACAACCACAGGTTCTCTGCTGCGGTCAACAAGGCTACGGAGCGGACTCCGCCCTGCCTGTTGATGTACGACATGTGGTGCGGTTGTCGCTCCTCACTAGCACATGTGTGCCCTGTATTAAGGGTTTGAAGTGCTGTAGGACCAGCAGCACTGCTTGCAGCTCCAGGAGGTTGCTGTGCCGAGCCTCTGTCAGAGGCCAGCCACCACCTAGGCATGTCCCCCCCCATCCTGTCACTGATGCGTCTGTGAAGACCCTGATATAGGAGGTCACTCGCCCCAAGCTCCCCTCCGCAGATGCTCTGGGGTCCCCCAGAATCAGAGGTTGCTCTCTACTGAGGGGGGGATGGTCACCAGACATCGTTTGTGCCTCTTGGGATCTAAACGAAGGCAGATAAACCACCTCTGCAGGCGACGTGTATGCAACAGTCCGAGTGGCACCACGAAGTGAGCAGTCGCCATGAGACCCAAAGTCTGCATGATGGTCGAAGCTGTCACCGTCGCTCCCTGAGGCAGTCTGCAAACTGCCCGATCAGGTCTGCTTTCGGTCAGGGTGGCACGTAGTCTGCCTGCATCGAGCATCACCCCCAGATATTCTACCTGCTGGTGAGGTGTGGGGAAGCTCTTCTTCCAATTTGATCGCAAAATCCAACTTGGTTAGGTGTAGGATCAATTGGGCTGTGTGAAACATTTGCTGCAGCGCTGCGGCCACACATTTGCTGAACGTGTGTGGGGATAGGGAGTAATAATAACAATAATAATTTCAATTTATATAGCGCCTTTCACGAAACCCAAGGACGCTTTACAATGGGAAGTAACACAACACAAAGTAATCATAATCATAAAGATACATAGGCTGAAGAAAACAAAACAGGAACAGGTTGCTGAGTACTGTATATTAGTTGAGGCCAAAGGCCTGAGTGAACAGATGGTGTTTGAGGTGTTTTTTGAAGGTGTCCAGAGTGTCTGCATTCCTGATTGCAGAGGGCAGAGGATTCCAGAGGGTGGGGGCTGCGACACTGAAGGCTCTGTTGCCAAATGTTTTCAGCTTGGAGCGCTGGATGGAGAGCAGCCCTTTGTCAGAGGACCGCAGGTGACGAGAGGGGGTGTAGGGCTGAAGGAGGTCGGAGATGTATGGAGGGGCTAGGGAGTGGAGAGATGTGTAGGTTAGCAGGAGGAGTTTGAACTGGATGCGTGACTTGACCGGGAGCCAGTGAAGGTGGATGAGGGTGGGGGTGATGTGTTGCCAGGGCTTAGTGTGGGTGAGGAGCCTGGCTGGAGAGTTTTGGACGTACTGGAGCCTGTCCAGGGCTTTGCTGGTGACCCCGAACAGAACTCCATTGCAGTAGTCCAGACGAGAGGAGATGAAGGTATGAATTAATGTTGCAGAAAAAGAAAATGTTTCTTGCTAAGAAAAGGAAGGTTGGAGATCGGCCGGACGAGCCGAACAGCAGTCTGGTGTTCTCGTAGGCTATCCCCTGGAAGGCAAAACGCAAATACTTTCTGTGCTTTGGTGCAATTTCTACATGAAAGTAAGCGTCCCTCAGGTCGATGGTGGTGAACCAATCGCCTGGCTACACCAGTCCCAGTAACTGTTTTATAGTTAACATATGGAACTTTTTGGAGGCAATGTGCCGATTCAGGCTGCGAATATCCAAAATTGGCCTAAATTCACCCGTCTTCTTGGGAACCAGGAAGTACAGGGAATAGTGCCCTTTCTCTCTGTCTTAAGAGCGCACAGCAGACACCGCCTGTTTTCACAACAGGGCCTGAATCTCTGCTGAGAGAAAACTCTCTCCTCTCGGGATGATATATTTGCCTCTCCCATGCCTCTGAACGGAGGAGGGATGCTGCAAAACTGGAGTGAATAACCCAGTCTCAGCGTCCTGTCCATCCACTCTGTCAATACACAGCTGAGCTTCCATTCCCCATGACATTGTGTTAGAGGATGTGCAATCAGCTGCAGCTATGAAGCTGTGGTACTCTCTGGTGGCCCACTCCGCCGCCAAACCCTCCATAAAAGGAAGTTTGACCCATGGGGGGCTGACACAGAAAAGGCCGATGTTCTACTGAGGTCCCTGAACGCCCCACGGGAGCGTGCGCTCCGCCATAGAGAGGCGAAGTCCCTCCCTTTCCGGGAGCCTCCATGGGACCCCGGAAGCGTAAAATTATACATTGAAGTCAATGGAGAGAGAAAGGTTATCTTTTGATCCCGTTTGAATTGTGCCACGAATGACACATATGATGTTTGTCAATTTAAAAGAATATTTTGCAAGTCAAAAAAATGTAAATGTGTCGTAAAACTGTGAAGTTACACTTTTTTTCGTGTGAAACCGCTGAGTGAACTACAGGTCTCTCGTCTCGCACAATACGCGTCACCATCACAAAGATGGCCGTCACGTTAGCACATTTCACCTGTTTCTTTCAGAATGAGAATAAAAGTATAAAATGAGGTGAAAATCACTACAAAATCTCTACACGTTGAGAGCTGGACATACACGAAAGGGGAGTTAGTCGGTTCTGTAAAAGCAGCGGGACCGGCTTTACAAGGTTTCGGTGAGTAATATGAGTGCAATGTGTAACGTTAATGTCAGCTAGGCTAGCTAACATTAGCTAACAAGGTACACAAACGTGTTTTGTTTTAGTAACTAGTTTTCTCCTTAAGAACTTCGTGGTCTCTGTGTATGCTGTGGATAACATTAGTGTTCACAAGAACAAGGTACACTCCCGTGTTTTGTTTTAGTTGCTCTTCAGATTGAAGCGGCCAGTTTTATATCGACTATACTGTATGTGTGATCTCCTTTTACATCTCATGTGTCATTTGAGTTTATTTGCTGTGTGTAGATTCAAGGGTTTTGGTGACATGAACATGACCATTGCGGAGGCAGTCCAGTTACCATCCTTCTGTCTCCGTGAGGAGGGTGGGTCATATATCACCCATAGTGGCACCAGGTCCAAGGGCAGCTGCACATCACAGACCGGAGTCTCTGCGATTTTGTTGTGTGGACCAGAAGGAGGCGATCATCATTCTCATCCCCAAAGACCCTGCATGGCATGGAAATCTCCTCCTCCTGGAGAACTTCTACACCCAGCATATGCTCCCTGTGTTGGCCAGTAGAGAGGAGGACATTTAAATAAACATACCCTTAACACCCTGGGACTCTGCGTTGTGTTCCGTATGTGTGATGGGTGTTATGCAGAGGGGAGGAAAACAGGACACAGCAGATTGGGATCGTGGTGGAGACGCTGAGCGGTTATTTAATTACATTTAGTTACATGTAATTATTATTATACTGCGTGCTTCTTAGTTATTCCATCTTTTGCTGTAACATGGATGTGTATGTAACTCTAGATTTACTTGTTATCTACCACACTCCCTTCTACATCATACACCATCATTATACATGATGGTGTATATAGGATATATATATTTGTATACATTACATATCTGTAAATTGTATAATTTAATTTTTCGTATTTGGGATTGTTGGAAACGTCTTTTTGATCTCTGTCTATAAACACAAACTGAGTAAGATTGACAATAAAGTTGACTTTGAAAAATATATATATTCTTTATGAAAATAGTTGCCTGTTGGAGAAATGAATCCAAATGAAACGTTGGACTGAACTACAACTACGCCTTTAAATCTCTACGGACTGTTCTTCAGTGGGATGGCAAGTTCCTATCTTTAAACATTTATTAGTTTTTTCTCAACAGATTTGATTTTCTGAAGTTAATTTAATTTTGGCGACCATGTAAGGTCATTATTAAAAAGGTACAATCAATTTGTTTAGGGTTGAATAAAATAATGATAAACATTTAATTTGGATAATTTACTGACAGAATAAGAAACTCAATAATGCTCTACTCACCTGTTCCTTTTTATAAAGTGAAACAGTTGAAACGATAGATTTTAGTAAACTTAAAAACAACCTTCTCCAAAAGCTATCAAGGAATAGACTGAATACTTTATTACATATTATTTGTATATAGTTTGAATGATCCATAATTGACAGAAGTTTGTGTTTACACTGACCTGTTAATCATATATTAATGTCTTTGTAACTTCAGTAAACCACTACCTCACTCATTTCTTTCATTCATCACGGTTCAGTAAACTGACACATGAACCAGTTTAATCATTATAATAACGTAGGATTGCAACTCTTTGAAACTGTAGGTGACTCTTAAAAGAGCCGTTGTGTTTGGGTGTGCTGGTCTCGGGTCAGTCTAAGCCCTCTCTCGCGGATGCACAATATCACACTCAATACATGTGTGTCTCTGGGGGGTGCATTGTGCCTTTGATGTATATAAATAATATACCATAACCAAATACTATTACGTACAGTGGAAATCAGGTTGCCAGGGCAGGTCAGTGTGCATGTTCCTCAGGGTCTCAGCAGTTACAGGTGAGGGAAAGGAAATAAAAGAGAAAAAGGTCAGTAACAACACTTTAAAGTAACAACACTTTGAATAATTATCTCTTTTAATAATGTTCTATCAGTAATCACTCAACTACTGTCTTTCCAACAAACAGATTGACTCACTGTCATCACAATGAAACACGTCCAGAAGAATCTGTCATGCAAAGCTCCCTGCCTGCTTCCTTAGCACCCGGTGGATGGCGCAGTAGGCTACTCTTCAAATGTTTCACAAAATACTTACCATCTACTCTTACTCTTACTTCATGTTATAAAATAATAACTTCATGGTAAGGCTACTAAAAATGACAAGGCTAAGTAATGTAATGCTAACTAACATGCTCGCTACTCGTCGCTACTAGCTAGGTAGCTAACTTGACTATATGTTCCATGCACAACATGTATATTACCTGATATGTCTGATCCAGCGACTCCTGGTCCTTTCATCAGATAGGAAGCGAGAGAACGAGCAAGTGGTATGATCACTTATGTGATTACAACCTGGTACAAAGCACACAGGCATCTTGTAAAAGTGAATTTATTTTTAGCAATCTCTTATTTATTGGAGGGAATAATCAGTAATGAGATCTTCTTCTTCTTCTTCTTCTTCTTCTTCTTCTTCTTCTTCTTCTTCTTCTTCTTCTTCTTCTTCTTCTTCTTCTTCTTCTTCTTCTTCTTCTTCTTCTTCTTCTTCTTCGCTTTAATTACGAGTCGCAACCACTTGGAGAATTATCGCCTGTGATATCACTTACGCGAGCCAGAATGGGATTTGGGATTTGTAGTCTTTGTAGTCGCGTATTTTTCATAGTCTTATATTTCAACAGTTTTACGACAAAATGTGACTTTTTTGACATGGAACTTATTGTTTAAGATTGACAAACATCATATGTGTAGTTCGTGGCACAATTCAGACGGGATCAAAAGATACGTGTTCTCTCTCCATTTAATTCAATGTACATTTTTCGCTTCCGGGGTCCCATGGGCCGGAAGTAGATCGGCGTGACTTCGCCTCTCTATAATGCCGCCTCTAAGACGGTACAATGCATTACTTGGAGTCTTTACACTAGGCGCGGTGTGTCTCAGTCTGTGATGCGGCCAGAGGGGGCATCCAGGAAGACTACTGGAAAGTTGAACTGTTGGTGCCTCCTTCTGTAGCGCGTTAAATTGATGTTAAGGTATAATCTTTGTCTCCAGTGTCTTTCTGTACTTACAGTTATGTGTGTTCGCTACAATAACCTACATGCCGCCCTCCCGCCTGATGGAGCTTCTGGAAGAGTCTGCAGAGGAGCTGATTAAAGAGAACCAGGTAAATGTTCTGCTTGATTTGTGTTAACATGTGTCTGCTGTTCTGTTTGTTCATGAATATCTATATTCTCTAAAGGTAAATACATATTGCCAGTATGTGAAAAACCTCTCCGGTTTTTAAGTTAACATTTAGATAAAGTACATTGGAAATCTAATTGTACTGTATAATATTTATATATGTTTTCAAACTTACTCAATTTCAATGTTTAATATTCTGATTCAAAATGTGTTTTTCAGGAGAATTGATAGTTTGAGCCTGTAGAACCCAATTATTTAATCAGGTTGACTTCCTGTTGGGAAAAAGCAAACATTTTATAAACTGAGCTTCCTTACTTGTAGTCATACTTTGACCGTACCAAATAAGAGTTCATATACATTCCCATATCGACACTGTAGCTACTGTGAATATGATAATAAAGCCTTTTGAAGCTCACCCCATCCCCTCTGCTTAAAAAGAACATGTACAATCAATGGCTACTTAAACACTAAATTAAATGGCTAACTCAACCCAATCAGTCTTAGTAAATTCACAGAAAGGTTTACAGTATTGTATGTTAACACTGATTTACATGTTTTGACAGAATGGAGGCAAAGATATCGTGGAAAAAGGACTATGCTGAGTGTCGTGAAGATCCATGTCCGCCATGAAGTTCAGCAAGAGAAGACGAGGTGAAAAAAGGAGGAGAAGATTAATTAATAAACAACGTAATTATTTTTTATTTAATTAATTTTTTTAAATACCGCAAAATAATCTGTGACGCGTTTGTGTGTATTGTGTTTGTTTTCTGGGGAAACCCTCACAAGAAACACCGGCTGTTGTTATGTCTGCTGTGACGTTAAGTTGCCGCTTGTAATTATGCCTTTAAAAGCTTAAAAGTTGTATTTATCATCTGAATTTGGCGAAACAAGTTTAATATTCTAAAAACCAAGACTTTGTTTATTTGAAATCAGATGAAAACAAACTGTCACGGACCCTGCCGTGTTATCTGATTACTATACACTTTTCATTCATACTTTCAGCCGCCGGGGGAGCGGCGCTGAGGAACAGCAGAGTGCGGGCTGACGGGTGTCTGTGTTGACACTCCCCTTACGTAGCGTCCACACTACAGCTTCAAAAATAGCTTGGAGCTGAGACGTGTCTGGAGCTTGGGGATTTTATTCAAGCAACACGACCAACAACCAATCACATGAATCTCCCGCCCCCGACATACAAAGCAAAAACCCCCGGGGATTTTATGGGAGCAATATATATATAAACTCCCCAAACAGGCGAAAACCTACCAGTTTCCCCCACTGTCTCTGCCACCTCCCTCCATGCCTGGTTCCTCCGGTTTGTATCCCGGTAGGTGAAGAGGGTCTGGTCATACACAACCGGGTGATTTGCTACGGCGATAGTTAGTTTCTCCTCCAACTTTTTTTGAAATATAGAAATGAACGGCGGGATATCTCTCCCAGCTTCGACGCAGTTTGATTGGCTACGGCTTCAGCTGTCAGATTTTGGGAAACTGGATTTGATTGGCTGGCGCTGGCTACTCCGGCGTCTCCGGCGTCTCCGGCGTCAGAAGTTGAACATTGTTCAACTTCTGACGCCGGAGACGCCTGAGACGGACCGCTCTGCTACCCACAATTTAGTTCGGCAAAAAAGCGAGGCTACGTGACGTCACCCCATTGAAGGTGAATGGGCAGATTGGAGCTTTCGCCGCTGTCTTAGGTTCAAGTTAGACAGCTAATGTCTGGGTTAGTGTTCATGACTGTGTCGTAGTGTTTATGTCACCTTAATGGTTCATCTTAATACACACACATTTTCCGTGCTTTCCAATAGTTTAAAATGGTTTTATTCCACTGTTTAATAACCTGTTCAATACAAACATGCCACTTGTAAAAATTAAATAACATTTCTGTGAACTGATATTTGTTTAGTGAGCTTATTAGAGGATGTTCCCTGAAAGATTGTAACATGTCAAATGAATATGTCAGACTTAGTATATTTGTTAATAATTGCATACAATACATGGAATTTGTGTGTGTGTGTGTTCCAAGTGAATCTGCGGCCCCCTGGTGGCCAGTACATACATTATGTGGCCCCCACCACCATCCAAGTTGCCCATCCCTATTCTATATAAATAAACAGACCTTGTCTTGCCTTACACCGGCGGGCTACGGCAAAAGCAACCAACAAGGGCCACATATGACCAGCCGTCAGCTTGGTGCTTTCCAACTATAAAAAAAGTTAAATTCAATGATCAATTTCAGGAAGCTCCAAGAACACTGCTAGTTCTGGGAATCCATCAAAGACGGAAGACAGCACTTGGTTCCTCACATCCGATGGGGGACAGTCGAGGCAGCCTCTCACTAAGCTCCCTCCTCTGTACGGGAGCTAATAACACTGAGAAACCTAAACGTTCACTTTAATGAAATGTATTATGTCAACACATTTGACATAGCTGTATTAGGTTAGTTGAAAGCAATAATATTAAGTTGAACCTAATCATTTATCTGTACATCAATCATAATCATAATCAATCTAAATATACTATAGGAATGCACTGTTAAGTTCATAAACATGTTGAACAAATGTATTATGTCAACACATTTCACGTATTAGGTTAGTTGAAAGCAAAAACGATTGAGTTGAACCTAATATTCTGTATTTACACTTTATATTATTGCTTTCAACTAACCCTATACAATGATGTGTATTTGTTAAAATAATACATTTAATTAAAGTCAATGTTAAAAACAATTCAGTGTAACTTTTGAACATGAACTAGAAAATGAATTAACAAAAATAAAATAATAAATGAACACAGAGCAATAAAACAGTGTTTTGTGCAGGATAATGCTGATAGTCAATTCATATGATACATTAATAGTAAAATACGTGAGCGGTGAGACCTGCTGTATCAGTCAGTCTGATCTCTCATGTTGTGGCAGAATGCAGCCTTCTTTCACTTCCCTAAGAAATGTTTTGTTTAGTTTAATTATCTTTTTCAAATAATTGAGGATGCATATTATAGAATGTTGGTACGAATTGTTCTTTCCTTTACAGCAGACTGAAGGGAAGTAGAGAGGCAGAGGAGGTTCTGGCAGGCAGACTGATGGACAGATTGTGACTTCAGAAGGTCAAGTTTGAGCGGACACTCTGACCCGTGCTCGTCCTCACGTCCTCACTCCTGGCTGCACAGCAGGGGATCATCAGTCCTGTGGATCAAAGACGAATCCATCATCCCACCGTTCGGAGAAACACATGCAGCGTTTGAATGTGAGCTGAATCCCAACGAGGAGGAGATGAGACAGATTTAAAGGAATTTATAAGCAGCGTTGTACTGTCCTGACACTCTGGTGGAACATCAGGGCAATCATTCTGTGAACCTGCGAAGCTTTCTGAATACATATTTAGACTTTGTTGTTTAAAAATAAGTGAGTGTATTAATACCTCTGTCAAATGAAGCAGAAATAGACAGGCTACGAGAGATTAAATTAAGAACAGGTTTGGGAAAGATAAATCTTTGTTACATAACATCGGCCGCATTATCCGTGGAACACAGATTATGAAAGAGAGCAGGGATTAAAGGCCCCGTGTGGGCAGGGTGCAGGGTGCACAGAATCTGCTTCTTGTAGGGAGACAGCGTCCTGCAAGGAGGCTGTATCTCTAATGGATTTGATGTAATGGTGCTGTGGTGAAGGCACAATCACATCTTTCTTAACCCTTAGATCACATGTGTCAAACTCAAGGCCCGGGGGCCAAATCAAGCCCGTGGTGGATTTAATTTCGGCCCGCAGGATCATTTGTAATGACTATTAGATCTGGCCCGTCGGTATATTGCACGCACACCTTCACTCCATCCTGAGGGTCTCCTCAGCTCAGAGCCTGAGCCCAAACACCTTGCACCCAAGATGAGACGCCAAGTATCTGGCTTGAACATCACAGAGCAGCACACTGAGTTTAATGGATGCTTCCTTCTGCACTTTCTCTCACGACAACAGGGCATGTTGGTTTCTCTTTGAGGGAAAGTGTTTTTTTGAAGCTGTTGTTGGCCTGTGGAAAAATGTAATCATAAGAAATGACTCTGGAAAAGCTGCAGATAGAGCCATAAGGAATGAATGCAACTGATTATTTAATGTTTAATGTTATTTTTATAGGCAATAATTTAAGCTTTGTTCGTTCCAGGTTTAATATGTGCAACAAGTTCATTTCAATACGTTTTGCAATAGACATTGAACCAGTCCGACCCTTGACTAGTACCCATTTTTTTAATTTTGGCACACTGTGTATTTGAGTTTGACACCCCTGCCTTAACTTAACTGCTACCCCCGCGACCCGACCACGGATAAGCGGGAGAAGATGGATGGATGGATGGACCCCTGCCTTAGATGCATAAGTAGGTATTGTTTGAGCCGGTGAGGTGGTTTTCTTGAAGTACCTTTGTAATAAAAAATGTTTATCATTTCATATTCCAGCTATTCCTCAAAAAACATGTTTTGGATATCATGCCATTCAAATGTTTTATTTACATTTTAGGACATTTTAGTTTTTGTATTACTACCTCAAGCTTCCATAAGTGGGTCAAAAATGACCCGCATGCATTTTCTATGGAATCCTATGGGAACCCTTGATTCTTATCACCTGTTGCTGTCAGGAATACATTCACTGTAGACCACACAGACTACATCAGAAGTGACACCTCTCAGGAAGATTATTTTACACAGCAAGATCTGATACCTGCCAGTATAATAATAATACATTATATTTTATAGAGCTTTTCAAAGACTCACAATTGCTTTACAATAAGGTTAGGGCAGTGGCGAACCGTGTCTATCACAACTGGACCTTCTGTAGACACACACACACACACCCCCCACCGCCGCCGCCACCCCTCCCGCCGTTATAATGTCCGTATTTTCACTGATTTGTCGTCTTGAAAAGGGTACTCACAACAATTCCGCAACAATTTAATCTTCACCTGTTGCACTTGTCATTTCAACGTTAAAACAAATAAAACGGCATTAATTGCTTCTTCGCATTCACCTAGATCCTCTGTCTCGAGCCAGTTAACTACCGGGCCTTCTAGAGTACCCTGGAACCGAGGGAAACTCTGAAAGAATACGCTCATTGGCTACAATTCAAAATATGATTGGTTGATCAAACTGTCAGTCCAAACGTACGCTCTCATTCAGTGCAACGGCCAGGGCATTCTATCAAGGAAGTAGAATACCTTGGTGAAGGACAAGATCTGATTGGTTGCTTTCTTTCTACACAAATCCACTGAATTGCGTCGTGCATGGTCCGAGAAAGACAAACAAATCAACATAACACTAATATTACAGATCAACAACACAGATACGATTCTCATTTATTCATTTTATATACATTTTATATACATTTTATTACATTTTATTTACATAATTAAATCGATGTTGTGTTTGTTTTATCTGAGTGTTCCAGGGTATTCTCTGAATACCTTGAAGGCCCTGACGGTTCGCCACTGGGTTAGGGTGGGGGGTATAGGACTATCAAACTTGATCAACCGGCATGGATTGATGGGGGGGGGCTATGAGTAGACAGAGGAGAAGAGAAGAGCTTTGAAAAGGGACTGGAATAGTCTGAGGGACTGGAATAGTGGAGATCCTGGGGAGGGAATTCCAGAGCCTGGGAGCTGCCACAGAAAAGGCTCTGTCCCCAATGCTGCCTAGTTTGGACTTGGGGGGGACAGGAGTCCGGCTGAGGTGGATCTGAGGGACCGTGGGGGTTGGTATAGGGTGAGAAAAGCAGTGAGATAGGGGGGTGGGGTCAGAAGGTGGAGGGCGTTGTAGGTGAGGGCCAGTATTTTGTAGTTGATGCGTTGGGAGACGGGAAGCAGTTTACACTCTATCGAGGGAGGGGGAGCGGATGCCGTAGAGAAGTGAGTTACAGTAGTCAAGGCGGGAGGAAATTAAGGTAGGATTTGACCGAGGGGGAGATGTAGATGATAGGAGGGGCTCGAGTACTGATCCCTGGGGAACGCCTTGGGTGACTGAGGCTGTGGCAGAGGAGTGTTTGTGGAGGGAGATTAAGTGAGATCGGTATTACGGCCCGTCCACACAGCGCCGTTGGAAGAAGCTTC
>CM070482.1:41259838-41262338 GCA_036324585.1 Champsocephalus esox
ACAACAAAACACACACAACACAACAAACACAGAAAACAACAAAAAAAAAACAAAAAACAAAACAAAAACAACAAACCCAACAACAAAAAAATAAAACAAAAAAAAAACAACAAAACAATAAAAACACACAACAACAAACAACACAACACAAAACACACAAAAAACACCAACAAACAACAACAAAAACACACAAAACAAACACAACACAACACTAACACACAAAACAAAAAAAACACAAAACACAAACAACACAACAAAAAAACACACAAAACACACAACAACAAAAACAAAAAACACAACAAAAACCACAAAACACAACAAAACACACAAACACAACACAACAAACAAACAACACAACAAAACAAAACACAAAAAACAAACAACAACACAAACACAAAAACACAAACAACAAACCAAACAACACAAAAACAAAAACAACACCCACAAACAACACAAACAAACAAAACAAAACAAACAAAAACAACAAACACAACAACAAAAAAAAAAAACACAAAAAACACAACAAACAAAAACACAAAACAACAAAAACACAAAACACACACACAAAACAAAACAACACACAAAAAAACAAACACAACACACAACACAAACAACACACAACAAAAAACAAAAACAACACACAAACAAACACAAAAAAAAAACACACCAACACACAACACAAAAACAACACAAAATCAACACAAACACAAAACAAACAAAAAACAAAAACACCAACAAACAAAAAACACAAAAAAAACCAACACAAAAAAAACAAAACACACAACACAAAAAACAAAACAACAACACACAACACAACAAACAACAAAAAACAAACATAACACAAAACAAGCAAAACAAAACACAAACAAACACAAACAAAACAAACACAACACAAAACACAACACACAAAATCAACAAACAAAAAAAAACAACAAAACACAAAGAAACAAAAACACAAACACAACAACAAAAAACACACACAAACAACAAACACAACAAAACACAAACAACAACACAAAAAACAAACACAAAAAAAACACAAAACAAAAACACAACCACAACAAAACACAACACACACACCCAAAAAACCAACAACAAACAAGCAACACAACAACACAAACAAAACACAAACAAACAACAAAACAAAAAAAAACAACAAAAACAACAAAAAAAACAACAACACAAACAACAAAAACACAAAACAAAAAAACCACACACAAAACAACACACAACAAAAAACCAACCCAAAAACACAAACAAAAAAAAAACACACACAAACTCCAACACAACAACACAAAAAAACAAAAAAACAACAAACAAACACACACAAAAAAAAAAACACAACACAAACAACACAAACACAAACACAAACAACCACAACAAAACAAAACAAACAAAACAAACAACAACACAACAAAAATCACAAACAAACAACAACAAAAAACAACAACACAAACAACACAAAAAACAAACACACAACACCACACAACACACACACCACCACACACAACACACACACAACACAACACCCACAACAAACAAACAAAACACAACACACACAAAAACACAAAAAAAAACAAAAAACACCAACAAAAAACACACAACAAACAACAACACACAAACACAAAACAACAACAAACAAAAACACACCCAAAAAAAAACACAACAAAAAAAACAAACAACACACAAAAACAAACACAAACAACAAACCACAAAAACAACACACAACACAAAACCAAAAAAAACAAAAACAAAAAACAAAAAAAACAAACAAAAAAAAAACAACACTACAAAAAACACAAACAAAACAAAAATCACAACACACAACAACACAAAACAACAACAAACCACACAAAAACAAACAAAAACAAAAAACCAAAACACACAACCCAAAAACACAAAACACAAAAACAACAACAACAAACAACAAAACCAAAAACAAACACCAACAAAAACACAAACAACACACACACAAAACAACAACACAAAAAACACCACAAACAAACAAAACAACACAAAAACACAAACAAACAAAAACAAACAAAACAACAAAAACAAAAAAACACACAAACAACAAAACACAAACAAACACAAAAAAAACAAAACAAAACACAAACAAACAACAACACAAAAAGCAAAAAAACAAAAAAAAACAAAACCAAACCAAAACCAAAAAAAAAACAAAAAACACAACAAAACAAACACAACAACACAAAAAAACAACAACAAACACACAAACAACAACAAACACACACAAAAAACAACAACAAAAAACAAAAAAAACACACAAAAAACAAAAAAAAAAACAAACAACACACAAACCACAACAAGCAAAACAAAAAACAAAAAAAAACAAAACACAAACCACAACACAACAAAAACATAAAACACAAAAACAACACACACACAACACAAAAAACAACAACAACAAAAACATCAACACAACACACACAAAACAACACAAAAACAAAACAACAAAACAAAAACACACAACACCAAA
>CM070482.1:41267338-41270364 GCA_036324585.1 Champsocephalus esox
AAACACCACAAACACAAAACAACACAAAACAACACAAAAAACACCAAACACAAACAAAACAAAAAAACCAACAAAAACAAACACACCAAAAAACAAACAACAACAACCAAACAAACACCCAAAACAAAACAACCAAACACAAAACAACAACAAACCAACACAAACAACAAACACACCAACACACAACCCCCCACACAAAACACAACAAACACCACCAAACAACAAAACCAAAAACACAAACAAACAACAAAAAAACACACACAAAAAAAAACACAAAACCACACACCCCAAAACACAACATACAACAAACACCCAAACCAACACAAACAAAAAAAACAAAAACAACCACAAACACAAAAAACCAAAAAACAACACAAAAAACAAACAAAAACCAACACACACACACAAAACCAAACAAAACCACCCAAACAAAAAACAACAACAAAAAAACCACAAAAAAAACAACCAAAACCAAAAAAACAACAACACACAAAAAACACAAAACAAAAAAACACACAAAAACAACACAAACAACACAACACAAAACCAAAACACAAACAAAAACACACAAAAAAAACAAAAAAAACACAAAGAAAACAACACAAAAAACACAAAAACACAAACACAAAACAACCAAACAAAACACACACACACAAAACAAAACAAACACACCACCAAAAAACAAAAAACAAACACACAAAAAACAAAACACACAAAAACAAAAACACAAAAACACAAAACACCAAACACAAAAAAAACACACAAAAAACGCACACACCACAACAACACACCACCAAAAAAGACAAAACCAAAAACCACACCCACACAAACCCACAACCCCACACACACCACAACAACCAAACAAACACACCCACACCCAACACACAACCCCAACACACACACACACAAACCCCACACACCAACCAACGACACAAAAACACAAAAACACAAAAACAAAACAAAAAACGACAACAACAGAAACATCAAACCACAAAAAACAAAACACACACAAAAACAAAATCACGACACCACACCACACCCCAAACCCAACAAAAAACCACACAAACACGACCCACACAAACCACAAAAAGACAAAAAACCCCAACCAAAAACAAAAAACACCAAAACACTCCCCACCCACCCAACAAAACACAAACCCCACCACACAAAACAACGACAACAACACACAAAACAACAACAAACAAAAAGACCCAAAAAACACACAAACACCAACCACATAACAAAAAACCACACCACACACACACAAACAAAAACAAACACACCAACAAAACAAAAAACAAAAAACACACAAAAAACACAGACAACACCGACAACACAAAAACAAACACAACAAAACAAAAACAACACACACAAACACCACACAACCAACAAACAAACAAATACAACAAAAAACACAACAAACCAACACAAACCAAACAACCAACAACAACATCAAACACACACAAAACCAAACACAAAAAAACAAAAACAAACCACACAAAACAACAAACAAAATAACAACACAAAACAAATAAAAAATACAACACACACCCACACAAAACAACACAAAAACCACCTCCAAACCACACAACACAAAACACAAAACAAAAAACCAAACAAAAAAAACAACAAACCACACAAAACCCCACCGACCAACCACAAAAACACCACACAACACCACAAAACACCAACACAAATACAAAAAACACAACAAACCAAACCACACAAAAACACACCAAACCCCAACGGCCACCACACACACACAAAAAACCAACACCAACACACACCCCAAAAAAACCAACAACACACAAACCAAAACAAACCACACACAACACCACAAACACAACCCAACCGATTACAAACTACCCCAACAAAAACCCCACACCACCCCAACAAAAACAAACAACCCCACAAAAACACACCACACAAACCAAACACCCCAAAAACAACAACAACACAGAAAACCCAACAACAACCACAAACCAAACAAACACACACAAACAAAAACAACACCCACAACACCACCACCACCCAAAAAAACAAACCCAAAACACACACACACAACCAAAAAAAACAAACAAACAACATAAACAAAAAACAACAAACACAACATACAAAACAAAAAACACAAAACCACCCACACACAACCACACACAACCAACCAAACACCAAAAACAACAAGACCCAACAACACACAAAACAAAAACAACCACAAAACCAAAAATAAAACAACACACCTAAACAAACAAAAACACAAAAAAACACACACAGACACAAAACCCCAACAAAACCACAAAACAAACTACAAAACAAAAACAATCCACAAACAAAACCAAAACAAACAAAAAAACAAAAAACGAAAACAAACAACAAAAAACAAAAAACAAAACCAAAAACCACACAACACACACAACAAACACATAAACACAACAAAAACAAACAAACACAAACAAAACAAAAAAAACAAACACAAACACATCATAAAAACAACAAAAAGACAAAAAACACACCCACAAAAAACACACAAAAACAACAACAAAAAACAAAAAAACATATAAACACAAAAAAACCCTATACAAACAAAATAACACAAAACACTAAAAAACACAACAACAAAACATATAAAAAAATACAAACAACATACACACACAAAAAACAAAATAAAATAATATACAATAAAATAGACACATACACAGAAAAAACATACAGATCAAAACCACAAATAAAACAATACAAAAGACTTTACAAAACATACAAAACCATAAACAAATACATAGATAAACTAACGACACAAAACACATACATTACAAAAAACAAAAACGACAACAAAAAACAACTATACGAAACCAAAGACAAACACACAACAAAAACCACAACAACACAAAAATACACAAAAACACACAAAAACAAAACATAAAATCAACAAAAAACACACACCACAAAAAAGAAAAAACAAAACACAAAAAACAAAAAACATACCACACACACACAAAAACAAACACACACTTGCACACCCTCAAAATACA